>PGTU02002281.1:0-12826 GCA_002896215.2 Cicer echinospermum
TTGTTTATTGATATTTAGAATGAATAAATATTCAAATTTATTGGTTAACATGTTTGTTGGAAGAATTTTAGTCACTTAGAAATAGATGATGTGTCAACTCAGTTTATGAATAGGAATATATTTTGATAAAAAATGTCTTTTTTGAAAAAAATAAGACAACTTAAAAACTATTTTTATCAACTTATTTTGGGCCTAAGTATATTGATGTAATTTTTAATTGACGAACTTCACTAATATTAAAATTTTCATTTAACTAAACTAATGGGAATATAAATCTATAGTAGACTAATTAATTTATCTTCACATACCAAAAACCAATAGTTCATTTATTATAACATACAAATATTTCCATGAAATTTAGTTAGGAAAGGACATAATTTTATAGCTATATTTTGTTTTTGGATAATGATTTTTCTTTCGAAGTATTAAATTAAACTAAAGAAAACTAACTATGTCTTCAAACTACAAGTACAGTATATTAAAACATCAATTTATCAAATACCAATCTTAAATGAATACAATTATAAATAAATTTGTAGATACAAAAGGACTACAAAAAAATCAAACTAATTTTACGGAAACTATTATATCACACATCTTGGTCTACTCGACGAGCATTTCCTTAAAAACAAAATCAGCAACCGACGCATGTGGTCATTATCAAGACAACATCAGGAACAAACTTTGTCCGAAAAAAACCAATGAGAACTTTTCCCACTTTAGTCATGTTCTTCTCCAATGGCGGGACTGGAATGGAATATTGACAATCCAGAATAACTAATGTCTCGGGCAAGAAAAGGCCACAGTCAAGGCACAACTATTTTGATAGACTGCTACTTTGTCATATCTCTGCATAATCGAGCCAACAACTGCACCCCGGACAAATGCCCAAAGTGTTCAAAATCAATGTTTTATATGACAGTTAAGTGCTTTTGCAAAACTACTTGAGTAGTTTGGAATAGATGCTGATACGTCATCATCAAGTGACAAAGCATAGTAAGAAAAATGTTCTGCAGAACAAGTTATGATGTCACAAGGGATGGAATAGTCAAATCAGTTCCACAGCAACAGTTGTGTGCTCATGTTGACCTGGCAGAAAGTAACCTCAAGGAAGCATTTATTTTTTGATCTACGATTGTGGACACAACTGTTTGGAAGAAACCATAGGACCTCCTTGTATCCATTGAGAAGCGTGGGCTGCCGCTCAAAGAATGCCTTAAGAAAATCTGCCAGGTGAGAAAATACATGCAAGACTACATAAACTTAGTAAAGAACAAGAGAGTGGCTTCACTTTTTGTAAACGATCCTCACCGCTAACTTCCAAACTTGATAGATCATGCTTCCAACAACAATCTTACAATAAATGATTATAACATTTATATTAGTCATGATTTTAAAATGGCTTTAGTCTTGAGCGGTGTGTGATACTAATTTAAAAATATAAAGAATAATTACTAGTTAAGTTGGCAATTTTCACCTGCAAATAAACATTTGGACACCACCTTCAAGGAACAAAATCCTTCTTCCAAACTTGTCCACAATGAAGATGGAAACAAAAGTAGCAACAACGTTGACACCGTCCGGTAATTACTGCGGACATGAGCGAAGCATCGTTTCCAAAACCAAGAGTTTGAAAAGCACATGGTGCATAAAACAGATAACATTGATGCCGGTGAAGTTGTTGAAGAATGGAATGAGAGAGCAAAAAGTGAGTTGAGGCCTGTATCTTGTTGTGTAATATTCTTCCACGGGTGCTCCACCTTTTGGCTTCCTCGCAAGCATCAATTAGATCTTGGAAACTCCTCTATCAACATTATCAATGCCACGAATCTTTTGCAGCATTTCTTTATTAGCTCCTTCTTTTTGGCCCCCTTTTCAATCATAGAGTTTGTGTGTCACCTAAGAAAAAAGATCCTATACACAAACATGATTGCTGGGACGGCTCCAATTACCCAAAGAAATTCTCCATCCACTCTCACGTTTGGCAGTCCAGTAGTTGATAAGATTTGCACTAGGATTTCCAATTGTGATCATCATTTGGAGCCAATGTTGAGAGCACCTCTGATTTGTGTTGGACCATTTCAGACAAATACACTGGAACAGACTGTTTAGGAGCCCACAAACAAAATTAAATGCAATCAGTCTTGCAATATTCTTGACCTTTTAAACATCATAACATGGAAGCATAAGATTGATACCAATTCATACCTGATTACAATATCCTACACCCGAAACCAAGCAAATAGGCGACCGAGGATAGCATTTCAATGTGATCAGCAAAACCATTCATCAAAGCCCCAACAAGGAAAAACAAGCCACCCGCAAAACATTGAGCTTGCGTCCAAACATTCTTGTAGTCGTGGAAGCAAAGAAGAAGCTATTAATGCCTGCAAGATACAGGAAGATGTGAACAAAGTAGGAGCTCGTTGTCAAATTTGCTAATATTGCTCTCTCGTGCCCAGATTCATCTTTCATTTGCTTGTAAACACCAGGAAGAATTTACAAGGAATGGTTCCATGGAACGTCACTCCTCCTGTAATACCAAGATCATAACAAAAAAGTAACCTCCCATGGCCGCCACCAAACATGTGACCAACACAATGATGTGACCTTCCCTTCATAATGCCTTCCATTTTGAGTCGACTAAGACTCCACCACCCTTCAAACCCGTGTATCTTAAGGTTTAGTATGTCTGTGTGTAACTTGTTCTAACTTTTCTTTCTTGATGTGTAAGATGTGAAAATATTATGCCCAATTTATTAAAGTAGACAATTGCAACAAGATAAGAGAGAAGTATAACAACATATAGTTGTTCTTCACCAGTACACACATTGGAATATTGTGATTATTTGCATCCAGTAATTTGCTAAATAACAGCATTCTTTCTCTAAATTTGGCGTCGATACAATATTATCGAGACTTGGGAATAAGAGCTTATTTTTGGATTAGATTATCAAACGGAATAACAGAACAAACCACTTTAAAAAATACCTGACGGTACTCGTCAATCTATTTATGGTGTAATGAGAAAAAGTAGATGCGAAGTTAAGTTGAATCCCATTTATTAAAAAAAATAATTCTTAGGAATTATGTAAGTATTTTAAGGTTAAATAAATTTAATAATCAATTTGAAATTAAATATTTTAAAATTTACTTATTTGAATTAATATGCAAAAGTATAAATCAACGAACCAATCAAATTTCTTACAACTCGTACAAGATGAGGTTGGACCGATAAATACACGATCAAACAAACATTTATACTGAGGATGTTATATTTTATGATGGAATTGAGATTGTAATTTATTAAACCATTTTTTTTATTATTCTGTTACAATTAAATGTCTTGTTTCTAGTCATTACAATGACATCATCTATTATTATTATATTTTATCTTTTCTCTTTTTATTTCAGTCCATAGTATATGAGTTTGATTTACTAATTAATTTCAAATTACTACATAATTAAGGGTTCTCAACATTCGTAGGAAAACAACTTTGTCTACTCAATATGCGCTAAAATACGCTACACATTTTTTGTAGTATTTTAAAATAAATTATAAAATGTATTTATTGTCTTTCGTATGGTGAAAGACACATAAAATGTTTTAATGACAAAATAGAGATATAAAATTATTATAATGTATAATAATGGGGCACCGTAATTCATTTATGTAGGTAAAATGAAAAGAAAAAATAACTGTCAAATCAAAAATTATGATATATTGCTTTTTCATACGAGTGTTATGTGCGATAAGATTACTTACAAAAAATTAATGTATGTTCAACTAACGCATAGTAATCTAATAAGGGTTAGGTTTAATCTCCTTAAGTTGAAAAAATAAATAAAATAACCAGCCACTGAGAAATGTTCAATTACTTTAGAACTAAAAAAAAAAATATATTAAGACATGTTTTTCAATTCGTTTCTTCACAACAAGGTACAAGCACATTAAAATATGTTTCTTCATTTGTTTCTTTTCTAACAACAAGGTACAAGCAATAAAATTTTTATTATACATTGAAATCTATGAATATGTATACCATCTTAGATCTCTAAAAATACAAAGAAAATACATAAGCCTCAAACACAAGCTAAAAGATATACAAAGTGATATTCAACATTTAGGTACTTCAACTAGAATCTTGTTTCATTATGACTAGGAATACTTAATGTAGGTAGTCTAAGATACATGCAATAAATGGAGAAACCTTCTTGAACAGTTGATTCATTTCAATTATATCTATCTTTTAAAACATCCAAAGAATACGCAATATATCGTCAGTTAGTAAAAATTATCGTCGATGACCTTCCGTATTGTTTGAATCTTGTTTTCTTTATTCAAATTCCCTTTTACTTTAAAATGTAGTTAACTAAACATGAAAATGTGTTATGCTTATACAAAATTAAATTAATTGCTTTTCGATAGTATGAATTAAATATTAAAATTAATAGCTTTCTAAATTTAATTACTGTTCTCCTTTCCATTCTTGAGGGATTTTTGTGTAATGAAAGACAATAATTATTTTATAAAATATGCAAGATTCTATAAAGAATATACACATCAAAAAATTAACCGACAATTAACATAGAAATCTGATTTGAAGTAAAAAAAAATTAGATTATATTAACAAAGCAACAAGTACTTAATTAGAATGTATGATAACGACATTACATTTATTTTTATTTATTGGATGAAAAATTAATAAACGTATAAAATGTAATAGATTGTTTCACGTAAATATTTAATTTTAGTCAATTATTAGATTTATTAAACACTCACTAAACTATTTTTTACTCATTACTTCAATTATGATGTTGATATCTGAATATAGTCATTTTTTATTTATTCCCAAAGTTTTGTTTCAATATGATCGACATAATATTATATTTCAATTTAACACTTTTTATTTTGTTTAGGAGACTCTAATATACTTTTGTTTAAATTTTGGTTTCTTTTTTTTATTTTACTCATTTTAGCATACATTTACTAATGGAACATAAGTCAAATATTTGAGAGATTAAAGTAAATAAATATGTATTATTGAAACAAAAACCAAAAAACAAGGAATGACATAAAACTAAAATAAATAACCCTAACATGTTAAAATGAAAAAAAATTATAAATTAAAATGGAAAAAATTATTTATTACAAGGGTCAAAAGCACATTAAAATACATATTTTTATTATTTTTGTTTTACATGTACATATTGTTTCAAAACCAATACTGATATATTTTATGTAAGTATGGGTAGTTTAATTCAAACCTAGTTGGGTTCCAACATAGAAAGGATTCACGGTGTTACAATGATTTTCATTACGTGCTAGTTTGGCCCCTTAAAAACTTTACATTTATATTGAACTGGATAAATAAATCCACAACAAAATTTCCTAAATTTTCAAGAGTGTTATTATGCATTGATATATTTTGATCTTAATAAGTATTTTCTTTTCCAGATAATATATCTGTTTATTAGTTGTTTCTTCTGTCATAAAAAGTTTAATTTTGTTTTGTTAGTCTGTGTCGTGGAAAAATTAACCTTTTCCAAACTTCTTTGGGATGATTTTGACAGTTTCATTCAAAATAACACAATAATATGTATCCTCTTGTACAACTTGTATGGTTAGATCAATATTTTTCCGCTTGTTTATTAATATTAGAATGAACAAAATATTCAAATTTATTGGTTAAGAGGTTTGTTGGAAGATTTTAAAGTAACTTAGAAATAGATGATGTGTCAACCTCAGTTTATGAATAGGAATATATTTTGATAAAAAATGTCTTTTTGAAAAAATAACACAGTCTTAGCTTAACTATTTTTATCAACTATATTTGGGTCTAAGTATATTGATGTAATTTTTAATTGACGAACTTCAGTAATATCAAAATTTTCATTCAACTAAATTGATGGAATATAAAATCTATATTAAACTAATTAATTTTATCTTCACATACAGAAACCAATAGTTCATTTATTATATCATACATATATTTCCATGAAATTTAGTTAGGAAATGACATATTGATTTTATATGAGCTATAATTTTGTTTTTGGATAATGATTTTTCTTTCGAAGTATTAAATTTAACTAAAAGAAAACTAACTATGTCTTCAAACTACAAGTACTAGTATATTAAACATCAATTTATCAAAGACCAATCTTAAATGAATACAATTATAATAAAATTTGTAGATACAAAAGGGACTACAAAAAAATCAAACTAATTTTCGGAAACTATTATATCACACATCTTGGTCTACCGACGAGCATTTCCTTAAAAACAAAATCAAGCAATCCACCCTTGTGGTCATTATCAACGACAACATCAGGAACAAAACTTGTCCAAAACCAATGAGACTTCCCACACTTTAGTATTTCTCAATGGGGACGTTGTTTGTCTCGGGAAGAAACAAGCAATGAAATTGTTCATGATGAGCACAAGCCAGCAAAAAAGAAGAAAGTCCGAACTTCAAGTGACAAAGCATAGTAAGAAATTTGAGCAATGCAAATGTGAAACATGTTCACAGCAAACATTGGTAGCTTGACCTGCAATGAACCTCAAGAGAGCCATATTTCACTAGGCACTACCATCCCAACGACCCCTCAAATCCAAGCAAATGCCGCAAACATAATGCACATATAAAGAACAAGAGTAGATGGCTTCATTTTTGGTAAACGATCCTTCACCCGCTAACTCAAACTTGATAGTCATCAGCTCCAACAACAATCTACAAAAATGATTATAGACATTATATTAGTTCATGATTTTAAAATGCTTAGTTTGAGCGGTGTGTGTGTACTAATTTAAATATAAAGAATTAATACTAGTTAAGTTGCAATTTTCACCTGGCCAAATAACATTGGACACACCTCAAGGAACAAAATCTTCTTCCAAACTTGTCCACATGAAGATTGGAAACAAAGTACAACACAACGTTGACAACCGTCCGGTAAATTACTCGCGGACATGAGCGAACATCGTTTCAAACAAAGAGTTTGAAAAGCACAGTGCATACAACATGATTAACATTGATGCCGGTGAGTTTGTTGGAAGAAGTGGAATGAGAAGAGCAGAAAGTGAGTTGAGGCCTGTATCTGGTTGTGTAATAGATTCTTCCACGGGTGCTCCACCTTTTGGCTTCCTCGCAAGCGCATCAATTAGATCATTGGACTCCTCATCAACATTATCAATGCCAACGAATGTTTTTGCAGCATTTCTAGCTCCTTCTTTTGGCCCCGTTTAATATAAGTTTGGTGTGTCACCTAAGAAAAAGAATCCTATACAACAACATGATTGCCTGGACGGCTCCAATACCAAAGAAATTCTCATCCACTCTAAGTTTGGCAGTCCAGTAGTTGATAAGAATTTGCACTAGGATTCCAATTGTATCATCATTTGGAAGCCAATGTTGAGTGCACTCTGATCTTGTGTTTGGAGCCATTTCAGACAAATACACTGGAACAACTGTTTAGAGCCACAAAACAAAATTAAATGCAATCAGTCTGTGCAATATTCTTGACCTTTTATACATCATAACATGGAAGCATAAGATTGATACCAATCCATACCTGATTACATATCCTACCACCGAAACCAAGCAAATAGGCGACCGAGGATAAGCATTTCAATGTTACAGCAAAACCATTCATCAAAGCCCCAACAAGGAAAAACAAGCCACCCGCAAACATTGAGGCCTTGCGTCCAAACATTCTTGTAGTCGTAGGAAGCAAAGAAAGAAGCTATTAAGCTGCAAGAATACAAGGAAGTGTGTAACAAAGTAAGGAGCTCGTGTCAAAATTTGCAATATTTGGCTCTCGGCCCAGATATCTTTCATTGGCTTGTAAATGCACCAGGAAGAATTTGACAAGGAATGGTTCCATGGAGTCACTCCTCCTGTAATACCAAGATCATAAACCAAAAAGTAGACTCCCTGGCGCCACAAACATGTGACCAACACAAATGATGTGACCTTCCTTCATAATGCCTTCCTTTTTTGAAGCGACTAAGACTCCACCAGCCTCTTTCAAACCGTGTATCTTAAGGTTTAGGTAGTGTCTGTGAGTAAACTTGTTCTCACTTTTCTTTCTTGATGTGTAAGATGTGAAATATTATGCCCATTTTATAGAGTAGACAATTGACACCAAGATAAGAGAGAGTTATAACAAACATATAGTTGTTTCGACAGTACACACATTTTTGAATATTTGTGATTATTTGCATCCTAGTATTTGCTAAGATAACAGCATTCTTTCTCTAAATTTGCGTCGATACATATTATCGAGACTTGGGATAAGAGCTAATTTTTGGATTTAGATTATCAAACGGAATAACAGAACAAACCACTTTAAAAAATACTGACGGTACTCTGTCAATCTATTTATGGTGTAATGAGAAAAAGTAGATGCGAAGTTAGTTGAATCCCATTATTAAAAAAATAATTCTTTAGAATTATGTTAAGTATTTTAAGGTTAAATAAATTTAATAATCATTTGAATTAAATATTTTAAAATTTACTTATTTGAATTAATAGCAAAGTATAAATCAACGAACCAATCAAAATTTCTTACAACTCCGTACAAGAGAGGTTGGACGATAAATGAACGATCAAACATATAACTGAGGATGTTATATATTTATGATGGAATTGAGATTTGTAATTTTTATTTAACCATTTTTTTTATTATTCTGTTACATTAAATGTCCTTGTTTTCTAGTCATGTACAATGACTTATTCCATCTATTATTATATTATTTTATCTTGTCTCTTTAATTCAGTCATAAGTATATGAGTTGATTTACTAATTAATTTTCAAATTATAACATAATTTAAGGGTTCTCAACATTCGTAGGAAAACAACTTTGTCTACGTCGAATATGCGCTAAAATACGCTACACATTTTTTTGTAGTATTTTAAAATAATTTATAAAATGTATTATTGTCTTTCGTATGGTGAAAGACACATAAATTTTTAATGACAAAATAGAGAGATAAAATGTATTTATAATTATAATAATGGGGCAGCCGTATGATTTCATTTATGTAGTAAAATGAAAAAAAAGAAAAATAACTGTCAAATCAAAAATTTATGATATATTGCTTTTTCTACCGAGTGTTAGTTGTGCGTATAAGATAGCATTACAAAAAATTAATGTATGTTCAACTAACGCATAGTAATCTAATAAGGGTTAGGTTTTATCCTCCTTAATTGAAAAAATAAATAAAATACCAGCCACTGAGAATTTCAATTACTTTTAGACTAAAAAAATATATTAAGACATGTTTTTCATTCGTTTTCTCTCACAACAAGGTACAAGCCACATTAAAATTATGTTTTTCATTGTTTTTTTCTAACAACCAAGGTACATAGCAAATTAATTTTAATTATACATTGATTTTGAAGTTTTAATCATCTTAGATCTCTAAAATACAAAGAATCATGAAAGCCTCAACATCAAGCTAAAAGATATACAAAGTGGAATAATTCAACAATTTAGTTACTAACCTAGAATCTTGTTCATTATGACTAGAAATACTTATCGTAGGTTAGTCTAAGATACATGCAATAAATGGAGAAACCTTTTGAACAGTTGATTTCAATTTCAATTTATATCTATCTTTTAAAACATCCAAAAATATCGACAATAATATTCGTCAGTTTAGTAACAAATTATCCGTCGATGACTTGCCGTATTGTTTGATCGTTGTTTCTCTTTTATTCAAAATTCCCTTTTACTTTAAAATGTAGTTAACTTAAACTATGGAAATTGTGTATGTTATACAAAATTAAATTTTTTCGATAGTGATGAATTAAATATTAAGAATTAATAGCTTCTAAATTGTAATTACTGTTCTCCTTTCCATTTCTTTGAGGGATTTTTGTGTAATGAAAGACAATAATTTATTTTATAAAATATTGCAAGATTCTATAAAAATATACACATCAAAATTTACCGAACAATTAACATAGGAAATCTGATTTTTGAGTAAAAAAAAATTAGATTATGAATTAACAAAGCACAATGTTACTTAATTATGAATGTATGATAACGACATTACATTTATTTTTTTATTTATTGGGATGAAAAATTAATAAACGTATAAAATGTAATAGATTGTTTCACGTAAATATTTAATTTTAGTTCAATTATTAATTTTAAAACACTTCACTAAACTATTTTTTACTCATACTTCAATATGATGTTGATATCTGTAATATAGTCATTTTTTTTTATTTAGGTCCCAAAGTTTTGTTTCAATATGATCGACATAATATTATATTTCAATTTAACACTTTTTATTTTGTTTAGGAGACTCTAATATACTTTTGTTTAAATTTTGGTTTCTTTTTTTTATTTTACTCATTTTAGCATACATTTACTAATGGAACATAAGTCAAATATTTGAGAGATTAAAGTAAATAAATATGTATTATTGAAACAAAAACCAAAAAACAAGGAATGACATAAAACTAAAATAAATAACCCTAACATGTTAAAATGAAAAAAAATTATAAATTAAAATGGAAAAAATTATTTATTACAAGGGTCAAAAGCACATTAAAATACATATTTTTATTATTTTTGTTTTACATGTACATATTGTTTCAAAACCAATACTGATATATTTTATGTAAGTATGGGTAGTTTAATTCAAACCTAGTTGGGTTCCAACATAGAAAGGATTCACGGTGTTACAATGATTTCATTACGTGCTAGTTTGCTTTTAAAAACTTTACATTTATTGAACTGGCATAAATAAATCACAACAAAATTTCTTTAAATTATCAAGAGTGTTATTATGCATTGATATATTTTGATCTTTAATAAGTATTTTCTTTTTCAGATAAGTATATTTGTTTATTTAGTTGTTGCTTTCGTCATAAAAAGTTTAATTTTGGTTTTGTTAGTCTGTTCGTGGAAAAATTCCTTTTCCAAACTTCTTTGGGATGATTTTGACAGTTTCATTCAAAAATAACACAAATAATATGTATCCCTTGTACAACTTGTATGGTTAGATCAATATTTTCCGCTTGTTTATTAATATTTAGAATGAACAAATATTCAAATTTATTGGTTAAGAGGTTTGTTGGAAGAATTTTAGTAACTTAGAAATAGATGATGTGTCAACTCAGTTTATGAATAGGAATATATTTTGATAAAAAATGTCTTTTTTGAAAAAAATAACACAGCTTAAAAACTATTTTTATCAACTTATTTTGGGTCTAAGTATATTGATGTAATTTTTAATTGACGAACTTCAGTAATATCAAAATTTTCATTCAACTAAATTGATGGGAATATAAATCTATATTAAACTAATTAATTTATCTTCACATACCAGAAACCAATAGTTCATTTATTATATCATACATATATTTCCATGAAATTTAGTTAGGAAATGACATAATTTTATAGCTATATTTTGTTTTTGGATAATGATTTTTCTTTCGAAGTATTAAATTAAACTAAAGAAAACTAACTATGTCTTCAAACTACAAGTACAGTATATTAAAACATCAATTTATCAAAGACCAATCTTAAATGAATACAATTTTAGATAAATTTGTAGATACAAAAGGACTACAAAAAAATCAAACTAATTTTACGGAAACTATTATATCACACATCTTGGTCTACTCGACGAGCATTTCCTTAAAAACAAAATCAAGCAACCACCTTGTGGTCATTATCAACGACAACATTAGGAACAAACTTTGTCCAAAACCAATGAGACTTCCACACTTTAGTCATTTCTTCAATGGGGACGTTGTTTGTCTCGGGAAGAAACAAGGCAATGAAAATTGTCATGATGAGCACAAAGCCAGCAAAAAAGAAGAAAAGTCCGAACTTCAAGTGACAAAGCATAGTAAGAAAAATTTGAGCAATGGCAAATGTGAACAACATGTTCACAGCAACATTGGTAGCTTGACCTGCAGATCGAACCTCAAGAGAGCATATTTCACTAGGCACTAACCATCCCAACGGACCCCAAGACCAAGCAAATGCCGCAACATATGCACATATAAAGAACAAGAGAAGATTGGCTTGATTTTTGGTAAACGATCCTTCACCGCTAACTCCAAACTTGATAGCAATCATGCTTCCAACAACAATCTACAATAAATGATTATAACATTTATATTAGTCATGATTTTAAAATGGCTTAGTTTGAGCGGTGTGTGGATACTAATTTTAAAATATAAAGAATTAATTACTAGTTAAGTTGCAATTTTCACCTGGCAAATAAACATTTGGACACCACCTTCAAGGAACAAAATCCTTCTTCCAAACTTGTCCACAATGAAGATGGAAACAAAAGTAGCAACAACGTTGACACCTCCGGTAATTACTGCGGACATGAGCGAAGCATCGTTTCCAAAACCAAGAGTTTTGAAAAGCACAGGTGCATAAAACATGATAACATTGATGCCGGTGAGTTGTTGGAAGAATGGAATGAGAGAGCAAAAAGTGAGTTGAGGCCTGTATCTTGGTTGTGTAATATTCTTCCACGGGTGCTCCACCTTTTTGGCTTCCTCGCAAGCATCAATTAGATCTTGGAACTCCTCATCAACATTATCAATGCCACGAATCTTTTGCAGCATTTTCTTAGCTCCTTCTTTTTGGCCCCTTTCAATCATAGAGTTTGGTGTGTCACCTAAGAAAAAAGATCCTATACACAACATGATTGCTGGGACGGCTCCAATACCCAAAGAAATTCTCCATCCACTCTCAAGTTTGGCAGTCCAGTAGTTGATAAGATTTGCACCTAGGATTCCAATTGTGATCATCATTTGGAAGCCAATGTTGAGTGCACCTCTGATT
>PGTU02002291.1:0-22607 GCA_002896215.2 Cicer echinospermum
GATAGAATAGCCTAGGGAGGACGTAAATGACCTAAATGTTCATCCAATGACACAAACACACCATTGGATGCACAAGATTTGTTAAAACCCTATTAATGACTAGAATAAACCTAGGGAGGAGGAAACTGACTAAATGTTAACCCATGACACAAATGAACTATTGCTGCACAATTGGAAAACCTAATTGGAAAGAATAAGTCTAGGTAGGACAAAATGAGCTAAATGTTAATCCAAGACACAAAACTTTTGGATGCACAAGATTGGTAAAAACCTAATTGGACAAGAATAAGCCTAGGAGGACAAAAATGAACTAAATGTTCATCCATGACACACAATGAACTTATTGCATGCACAAGATTGGTTAAAACCTTAATTGGCAAAATAACTAAGGAGGACGAAAATGACCTAAATGTTCATCCAATGACACAAACACACTATTGGATGCCACAAGTGGTTAAAAACCCTAATTGGACAAGAATAAGCCTAGGAGGACAAATGACCTAAATGTTCATCCAATGAACAAATGAACTTATTGCATGCACAAGATTGGTTAAAAACCTTATTGGACAAGAATAAGTCTAGGAGGAAGAAAATGACCTAAATGTTCATCCAATGACACAAAACCTATTAGGATGCACAAGATTGTTTAAAACCCTAATTGGACAAGAATAAGCCTGGAGGCGAAAATGACCTAAATGTTCATCATGACAACAAACACACTATTGGATGCATAAGTTGGTTAAAACACCTAATTGACAAGAATAAGCTGCGAGGACGAAAATGACCTAAATGTTCATCCAATGACACAAATGAACTTATTGCAAGCACAAAATTGGTTAAAACCCTAATTGGACAAGAATAAGCCTAGGAGGACGAAAATGACCTAAATGTTCATCCAATGACACAACACACCTATTGGATGCACAGATTTGTTAAAAACCTAATTGACTAGAATAACTAGGGAGGACGAGAATGCATTAAATGTTAATCCAATGACACAAATGAACTTATTGCTGCACAAGATTGGTTAAAACCTTAATTGGACAAAGAATAGGCTAGAGGACGAAAATGACTAAATGTTAATCCAATGCACAAATACTTATTGGATGCACAAGATGGTTAAAACCCTAATTGGACTAGAATATCCTAGGGAGACAAAAGGACTTTAATGACACAAATGAACTTATTGCATGCACAAGATTGGTTAAAAACCTTTATTGGACAAGAATAGTCTAGGTAGGACGAAAATGACCTAAATGTTAATCCAATGACACAAATGAACTTATTGGATGCACAAAGATTGGTTTAAAACCCTAATTGGAATACAAGAATAAGGGCCTAGGGAGGGACGAAATGACCTAAATGTTCATCCATGACACAAATGAACTATTGCATGCACAAGATTGGTTTAAAACCTTAATTGGACAAGAATAGTCTAGGTAGGACGAAATTACCTAATGTTAATCCAATGACACAAATGAACCTATGGATGCACAAGATTGGTTAAAAAACCCTAATTGGACAAGAATAAACCTAGGGAGGACGAAAATGACCTAAATGTTCATCCAATGACACAAATGAACTTATTGCATGCACAAGATTGGTTAAAAACCCTAATTGGACAAGAATAAGCCTAGGGAGGACGAAAATGACCTAAATGTTCATCCAATGACACAAATGAACTTATTGGATGCACAAGATTGGTTAAAAACCCTAATTGGACAAGAATAAGCCTAGGGAGGACGAAAATGACCTAAATGTTATCCAATGACACAAATGAACTATTGGATGCACAAGATTGGTTAAAAACCCTAATTGGACAAGAATAAGTCTAGGGAGGACGAAAATGACCTAAATGTTTCATCCAATGACACAAATGAACTTATTGGATGCACAAGATTGGTTAAAAACCTAATTGGACAAGAATAAGTCTAGGGAGGACGAAAATGACCTAAATGTTCATCCAATGACACAAATGAACTTATTGGATGCACAAGATTGGTTAAAAACCCTAATTGGACAGAATAAGCCTAGGGAGGACGAAAAGACTAATGTTTAATCCATGACACAAAGAAACTTATTGCAGTACCAGATTGGTTAAAACCTTAATTGGGACAAGATAGTGTAGGTACGGAGAAATGACCTAATGTTCATTCCAATGACACAACACCCCTTAGTGGTGCACAGATTGGTTAAACCCTAATTGCACAAGAATAAGGCCTAAGGAGGACGAATGACCTAAATGTTCATCCAAATGACACAACACACCTATTTGATGCACCAGATTGGTTACAAAACTAATGGACAAAAAAGTCTAGGGAGAGAAAATGACCTATTGGCGAGACACAAATCAACTAGGAGCAGGGTTAAAACGAAAGATTGGACAGAAAGCAAAGGATGTTAATGCCTAAATGTTCACAAATGACCAACATATTGGAGCATAAGATTGGTTAAAAACCCTAATTGGACAAGAATAAGCCTGAAGGAGGACGAAAATGACCTAAATGTTAATCAATGACACCAAAGCAACCTATTGGATGCACAAGAGGTAAAAACCCTAATTGGACGGAATAACCTAGGGAGGACGAAAATGACCTAAAAGTTCATCCAATGACCAAACACACTTATATGCATGCACCAGATGGTTAAAACCTTTAATGGACGAGAATAAAACCTAGGAAGGACGAAATGACTTAAATGTTCATCCAATGCACCAATTAACTTATTGCATGTACCAGATTGTTTTAAAAATTAATTGGACAAGAATAAACAGGGAGGAGAAAATGACCTAAATGTTTAATCCATGACACAACAACTTATTGGATGCATAGATTGTTAAAACCCCTAATGGACTATAATAACCTAGGGAGGACGAAGGGACTTAAATGTTAATCCTATGACACAATGAACTTATTGCATGCACAAGATTGGTGTTAAACTTAATTGGACAGATAAACGAGGGAGACGAAAAGGACCTAAAGTTAATCCATGACACAAATAACTTATTTGATGCACAAGATTGGTTAAAAACCCTAATTGGACAAGAATAAGCTAGGGAGGACGAAAATGACCTAAATGTTCATCCAATGACACAAATGAACTTATTGGATGCACAAGATTGGTTAAAAACCTTAATTGGACAAGAATAAGTCTAGGGAGGACGAAAATGACCTAAATGTTAATCCAATGACACAAATGAACTTATTGGATGCACAAGATTGTTTAAAAACCCTAAATTGGACAAGAATAAGCCTAGGGAGGACGAAAATGACCTAAATGTTCATCCAATGACACAAATGAACTTATTGGATGCACAAGATTGGTTAAAAACCTAATTGGACAAGAATAAGTCTAGGGAGGACGAAAATGACCTAAATGTTCATCCAATGACACAAATGAACTATTGGATGCACAAGATTGGTTAAAAACCCTAATTGGACAAGAATAAGCCTAGGGAGGACGAAAATGACCTAAATGTTAAATCCCTAATGACAAAATGACTAAATGTTCATCCAAGGACAATCACACATTGGATGCCAATTGGTAAAAACCTAATTGGACATATAAGCATAGCGGACGAAAATGACCTAAATGTTCATCCAATGACACAAAATGACTTAATGCATGCACAAGATTGTTTAAAACCCTAATTGGACAAGAGTAAGCCAGGGACGAAAATGACCTAAATGTTCATCCAATGCACAAAACACACCTATTGGATTGCACAAGATTGGTTAAACAACCCTAATTGGACTAGGAATAACTCTAGGAGGACGAAAATGACCTAAATGTTCATCCAATGACACAAATGAAGTTATTGCATGCACAAGATTGGTTAAAAACCCTATTGGACAAGAATAAGCTAAGGAGGACGAAAATGACCTAAATGTTAATCCAATGACACAAATGAATTATTGGATGCACAAGATTGGGTTTAAAACCCTAATTTGACAAGAATAAGCCTAGGGAGGACGAAAATGACCTAAATGTTCATCCAATGACACAAAAACACCTATTGGATGCACAAAATTTGTTAAAAACCCTATTGGACTAGAATAAACCTAGGGAGGACGAAATGATTAATGTTAATCCAATGACACAAATGAACTTATTGCATGCACAAGATTGGTTAAAAACCTTAATTGGACAAGAATAAGTCTAGAGGTAGGACGAAAATGACCTAAATGTTAATCCACAATGACACAAACACACGTTTTGGATGCACAAGATTGGTTAAAAACCCCTAATTGGACAAGAATAAGCCTAGGGAGGACGAAAATGAACTAAATGTTCATCCAATGGACACAAATGAACTTATTGCATGCACAAGATTGGTTAAAAACCTTAATTGGACAAGAATAAGTCTAAGGAGGACGAAAATGACCTAATGTTCATCCAATGACACAAACACACCTATAGGGATGCACAAGATTGGTTAAAACCCTAATTGGACAAGAATAAGCCTAGGGAGACGAAAATGTCCTAAATGTTCATCCAAATGACACAAACACACCTATTGGATGCACAAGATTGGTTAAAAACCCTAATTGGACTAGAATAAACCTAGAGAGGACGAAAATGACCTAAATGTTAATCCAATGACACAAATGAACTTATTGCATGCACAAGATTGGTTAAAAAACCTTAATTGGACAAGAATAAGTCCTAGGTAGGACGAAAATGACCTAAATGTTAATCCAATGACACAAATGAACTTATTGGATGCACAAGATTGGTTAAAAACCCAATTGGACAAGAATAAGCCTAGGGAGGACGAAAATGACCTAAATGTTCATCCAATGACACAAATGAACTTATTGCATGCACAGATTGGTTAAAAAACCTTAATTGGACAAGAATAAGTCTAGGGAGGACGAAAATGACCTAAATGTCATCCAATGACACAAACACACCTATTGGATGCACAAGATTGGTTAAAAACCCTAATTGGACAAGAATAAACCTAGGGAGGACGAAAATGACCTAAATGTTGGTTAAAATTCTAATTGTCCAATGACACAATCACACCTATTGGATGCACAAGATTGGTTAAAAAACCCTAATTGGACAAGAATAAGCATAGCGAGGACGAAAATGACCTAAATGTTCATCCAATGACACAAATGAACTTATTGCATGCACAAGATTGGTTAAAAACCCTAATTGGACAAGAATAAGCCTAGGGAGGACGAAAATGACCTAAATGTTATCCAATGACACAAACACACCTATTGGATGCACAAGATTGGTTAAAAACCCTAATTGGACTAGAATAAACCTAGGGAGGACGAAAAGGACTTAAATGTTAATCCATGACACAAATGAAGTTATTGCATGCACAAGATTGGTTAAAAACCTTAATTGGACAAGAATAAGTCTAGGTAGGACGAAAATGAGCTAAATGTTAATCCAATGACACAAATGAAATTATTGGATGCACAAGATTGGTTAAAAACCCTAATTGGACAAGAATAAGCCTAGGAGGACGAAAATGACCCAAATGTTCATCCAATGACAAAACACACCTATTGGATGCACAAGATTTGTTAAACCCTAATTTGACTAGAATAACCTAGGGAGAGAAAATGACTTAAATGTTAATCCAATGACACAAATGAACTTATTGCATGCACAAGATTGGTTAAAAACCTAATTGGATGAATAAGTCTAGGGAGGACGAAAATGAGCTAAATGTTAATCCAAAGATGACACAAATAAGAACACGAAATTTTGGATGCACAAGATTGGTGCACAAGTAAAAACCCTAATTGGACAAGAATAAGCCTAGGAGGACGAAAAATGAACTAAATGTTCATCCAATGACACAATGAACTTATTGCATGCACAAGATTGGTTAAAAACCTTAATTGGACAAGAATAAGTCTAAGGAGGAGAAAAATGACCTAAATGTTCATCCAATGACACAAACACACCTATAGGATGCACAAGATTGGTTAAAACCCTAATTGACAAGAATAAGCCTAGGGAGGACGAAAATGTCCCTAAATGTTCATCATGACACAAACACACCTATTGGATGCACAAGATGGTTAAAAAACCCTAATTGGACTAGAATAAACCTAGAGAGGACGAAAATGACCTAAATGTTAATCCAATGACACAAATGAACTTATTGCATGCACAAGATTGGTTAAAAACCCTAATTGGACAAGAATAAGTCTAGCGAGGACGAAAATGACCTAAATGTTAATCCAATGACACAAATGAACTTATTCCAAGCACAAGATTGGTTAAAAACCTAATTGGACAAGAATAAGCCTAGGGTGTTGGATTTTTGATCCTTTGATTCCTAATTTTGACATAATTAATAATTCAACAATATTCATACAACAATGCATGATAAATCTAATGTTTGAATTGAGCAAGATTTCAGGAACCATAATCAAACCCTACACACTTGGATCAAATTGCTTGGAACACAAGAAATCAACAAAAGTTGAATTCTGAACATGTAAATCGATTGGGAAATCGATTTCATAACAAGGGTGTAAGAAATCTTAAGTGTTTGTGAATGTGCAATCGATTAGGCAATCGATTAGATCAATTAAAAATGAAAAATGCACAAGTCAGTAGCCTCTGATTTGGAGAAAATCGATTGGTAAATCGATTGAACATTTCACAAATCAAACCTGATGGTAACACATCGATTGGTAAATCGATTGAATGAGTCACAGTGGCACTCCAGTGCCGAGGGAATCGATTGGCAAATCGATTGATAAAATATCATTTGGAAAATGACCTCACCTGTGACAAATACAATCGATTGGACAATCAATTGTTAACACTTTCAATTTTGACTAAGTTTGGTTGCAATCGATTGGGAAATCGATTGAACTAAACACCAGGTAAAAACGTTTCAGGAACATGCCACCAAATCGATTGACAAGTCGATTGATATCAAATAGCTGAGCCACTGTTTTGAAAACAATCGATTGGCAAATCGATTGATATCAAATAGCTGAGTCACTGTTTTGAAGTAAATCGATTGGCAAATCGATTGATATTAAAACTGAGTCATTGTTTTTGAACCACATCGATTACCAAATCGATTGACATCAAAAACCTGAGCCACTGTTTTGAAAACAATCGATTGGCAAATCGATTGAAATAAACTTGTTGAAAACACAGTGAACTCTGAAGTGTGGCAAAGCGATTGAGTAATCGATTGAAACATGTTTTATTAAAACAGTTTCCCAGAAATCGATTAGGCAATCGATTTATACAGGTCTGGACATGTTCTGATGAAAAGTGTTGATTTAAAGAATCGATTGGTAAATCGATTAGCTTGTATAGTTTCAATATTAAAGAAAACCAAGACTCGCGAAATCGATTGGCAAATCGATTAAGCATATGTTTTAACTTTAATAAATCGATTGAGGAATCGATTTAGTAGTTGGTTTTTCAGAAACTATATAAGATGTCTTTCAATCTTTATTCTTATAACTTGATATAACTTTTACATAACATTTCATAACTTTCATAATTTCTCATATGCTCTCAAAACGGTTCATAACAACAAACTAACAACTTCATAATTGTGATTACAGATTACAATACAGTTTGTTGACACTCTAAGAGAAATGATAATGTGCTCAAGAACAATCCATGAATATCCAGATTTGTGAAGAGCAACATTCATAAAGATTGAAGACCTTTTGTTTTACATTCTTTTATTCATTCTGTAATAAATCTTTGAACCAAAACGAACGTTGAAAATCCAGCTAGAAACTGGTGGCTACTTTCTTGGGTGAGAGGTCTCAACAAGAAAGAGCTGTACTTTTGATTTTGTGTTAGGCTGACGATTGTCTACAAGGATCAAAGGGGTTGATAGAAAGCCAGCTAGAAACTGGTGGCTACTTTCTTGGGTGAGAGTGCTCAACAAGAAAGAGTCGCACTGTGATTCTGTGATAGGTTTGACGAGTATCTACAAGGATCAGAGGGTATTCAATAGGGAAGAGATCATTAAGATAGATAGGTTTCAAGGAGGAAACTGGACAATCTTGTAATTGATTCTTTCTATTGAAGGAGAAGAAAATCTGAAATCCGATTGGATTTTCAGGACTGGACGTAGGTTGTTGAGGACAACCGAACCAGGATAAATCTCTGTGTTTTCTTCTCTAACTCTCTCTCTTTAATTTTCTATATTGCTAACATTGCATGCCTCAAAATTTATTTCCGCTGTGCACTTGATGCTGATTAATTTGGTAACGTAAACTGATATATTTTCTGTTATTTCGAGGTCAAAGATACCAACAATTGGTATCAGAGCTAACTTCTTGAGAGGTAAAACTTATAAGAAGATGGCCTCAACTGACGTTCTGGGAGAAGGCGCTTCGTTAGCACGACCACCAGCTTTCAACGGTACAGCCTACATGTACTGGAAGCAAAGAATGCTCATATTTCTGGAAGCAAGTGGCATAGATATCCTTGATGCTGTTGAAAACGGTCCGTACATTCCCAAGATTGCAGGAACTGACAACTCAATGATTATCAAGCCTAGAGCCGACTGGTCAGATGATGACAAGAAGAAGGTTGGTTTCAATGCGAAGGCGAAGAACATAATCACATCAGCCCTATGTGCAGAAGAGTTCTTTAGAGTATCCAATTGCAAATCAGCAAAAGAGATGTGGGACATTCTCCAAGAAACTCACGAAGGTACTACTGATGTTAAGAGAGCTCGTGTGAATACACTCATGCACGAATATGAATTGTTTAGCATGAAGAAAGAAGAGTCAATCAGTGATTTGCAAACCAGATTCACACACATAGTCAACAACCTGCATGCACTAGGAAAAGACGTGGATAATGAACAGCAGATTGGAAAGATTATGAGATGTTTAACCAGAGAATGGCAGCCAAAGATAACAGCCATAGCTGAGTCTAGAGATCTTGCAAAGATGACGACAGCAACACTATTTGGAAAGTTAAGGGAACATGAAATGGAATTACAAAGACTGGATGAATCAGAAATGGAAAGTAGGAAAAAGAAAGGCTTGTCTCTGAAGGTTCAAGCAAATCAGTCAAAAGTTGAATCCGATAGCTGCTCAAATGAATCCAGCAGTGACAATGAAGAACCAGAAATCGGAATGCTTGTCAAGAAATTTAAGAAATTTCTGAAGAAGAAAGATAACAAATTCAGAAAACCATCCAGCTCCAAGACTAGCGACAACAAGCAAATTACATGTTATGAATGTGGGAAGACTGGTCACATAAAATCAGAATGCTACAAATTGCAGAACAAAAATAAAGCTGCAAAATCAAAAGGAAAAGAGCCAGTCACCAAAACAAAGAAGGCGTATATTGCTTGGAACGATAACGATGAATCCTCTGCCTCTTCGGATGAAGAAGAAGCCAATATGTGTCTCATGGCAAATTCAGATTCAGAATCAGAAAATGAGGTTAGTTCACAATCTAATCCAACCTATGATGAACTTCAAGAAGCTTTCAATGAATTGCATGATGATTATGTGAACTCCATAAAACAATTGTTAAGCACAAAGAAAATGCTTGAACAAGTGAATGTTGAGCATAAAGAAATTGAAAATTTATGTGAACAATTGAAAAGGATTCACAAGAAAAATCAGCAAAATGCATTGAACTTGAACATACGGTTGCATCATTAAAATCTGATTTATTAAATTTTGCAAATAGTAAAGATAAGCTAAATGTCATACTTAGCAATCAAAGACATGTTCATGAAAAATCTGGTTTAGGATATACACCAAATATGCATGTCAAAAGAAAAAATAAAAACAGATCTGGTATTGGGTATATGCAAACCAGAAATGTCAAACATGGTCACAAAATTGCTATTGTTAAGAGTATGTATGACACCTTTACTAAACCAAACAAATATTCATCCTTTGATGGCAAATGTCATTTCTGTTGTAGAAAGGGACATTTTGTGTCTAATTGCATATTTAAAAAATTAGCCAATCAAGGATGGAAGCAAGTTTGGATAGCAAAAGAATCTGTGTTTAAGACTGACCCCCCAGGACCCAATCTGAATTGGGTACCTAGATCCAAAAATTAATTATGTTTTTGCAGGTGTACTTGACATCCACCAAGCAAGATTGATATTTGAAAGTGGATGCTCAAGACACATGAAATGAGACAAGTATGAGAATCTTGTCATTACCATTAAATGAAGATTAAATGAAGGAAGATTGGTCAACCAAGTTGCATTGATAACAAAGGAAAAGAGTCAATGGCAGTTAATCTGAAGTTTTGTTGTTTAAATCGATTGGGTAATCGATTTCGAGTTTGGTCTTTGTTTGTTTATGAAATCGATTTGGAAATCGATTTGGTTAGCCCAGACTTCAGATTTTTGGAAAATGTTGTGTAAAAATCCCGAGCATCGATTTGGAAATCGATTGATTCAGTGTTCAGTCATTTTTACATGTGGGACAATCGATTTAGTAAAACGGACAATCGATTTGGGAATCGATTAGGAATATGACCGTTGCGGTTTTTTAACTAGCCGTTGGACTTAATAATTACGAAATCGATTTGGGATTCGGTGTAACGGTAACCCAATCGATTTGGCAATCGATTGACAAGGGTTAAAGTATAAAAAGGAAAGGACAAAATCGATTTCTTCATCCCAGTTTTCCAGATTTTCCAGAAAGTTTCAGTTTTTTCACTCTGTCTGCTTCATTGCTCTGCATATTCATCAGTTTAATCATTCTATCTACCTACATTCAATCAATTGTTTTGTGATCATGGCTCGTGTAAAGCAAACTCAGGCACACACACCCTCTCCTTCTTCATTTTCTAATAGTGAAACTCCCTCACCACCTCAAACACTGACCAAAAGAGTTCCGATCCCGACACACAAAATTCTTGCAAAGGACAAGGGAAAGGCACCTGCTCCTATTCCAGAGAAGACCAAGAAAAGAAAGGAACCTCCTACGGAAAAATTGATGGTTGATGCAATGAAAGAGATTGCTCAAAAGAAAAAGAAGCAAGTCGTTCCTTCACCCCCTGCAAAGAAGAAAACCGTTTCTTCACCGCCTACTAAGAAGGTCCCTGCACCATCAAAGGAAAAGGAACCTCAATCTGTCATCTCACCTGATTTTGTAAAGAGAAAAATCCATGAAGCTAGGACAATGGATTTTCCTTACTTTGACAGTGTAGAGTTCACTTTTCAGAATCATCTTAGATTCCATGGTCTTCAAAACTTTCTTTCATCTACGCTCGACTGCTATCCTAAGCTGATCAGAGAGTTCTACTCGTCCTTCAAGTTAACAGAAGACGGCTTCACTACTCAGGTCAAAGGGAAGAAGATTACTATGACTTTCGACGACTTCTCTACATTATCAGGATTGCCTTTCTATGGCAAATCCATTGATGGAAGCTCAGAGGCTGATACTGCTGACCAAGGATGGGAAGAGACTATGGATCGACACACAGCAGTTAAAGACCTGATGATTGATGGGTTTGTTGAATCGATCTCACTACCCATTGGTCAAATGAAGGTCCAGCATCGTATGTTGATGTATGCTTTGACACGCATGTTAGTGCCCAGATCAGGAAACCACGCAGTAGTTCAAAAGTTGGACATACTACTGCTGTGGGGATTATCAAAGGAATTAAGGATGAGCTGGACTTGGATAGTCCTCAGGCATATGTTGGAAGCTTCGCAGACCAAACTCATGCTACCTTATCCGCAGCTGATTACCAAGATTCTCAAACGCTTCAAGGTGTCTTTGGTAAATGAAGAATCTGTCAAGACCACCCTGGTTTTTGGAGAATCAATTGTGAATCAGATGCAATTGAAAAGGGTGCAAGGTATTTGGATGAGATCACAGCCTGCAGCTGAACCGGCACAGCCTCCACCTCCACCTCCGTCTCAACCAGAAACTGTCTCTGCTCCTCCTACTTTTGTTGATAAAATCTTGGAATTCATTGAAGCTCAAATGGCCCATAATGCCCAAGTGTTGGAATTTCAGTCCAGAGTGGAAGCACGTCTAAGGACTATGCAAGCCTCCTTGACTGCAGTTGTTCAAACTATGGATGAGATTCAGACACATCTCGGCATCAAGCTCTCATTTGAAGATGTTGCAGACATTGGTCGCCAAGCAGCTGAGGAACCTAGCCTAGATCCCTTAGTTAACCCTGAGACTCACGAAGAGGAGACACCTGCTGAGGGTAATACAGCGGTCTCAGCCCCTTCCTTAGATGATAGTGAGCCCCAGCCTAGCTTAGGAGATTAGGTTCTTAGGATCCATGCTGTTTTTGCAATGTCTTGCTGTATTCCAGTGATTTTAATTAATGAATATGACAGTTTATTCCTTCTCTATGCATTCATGTGATATGTTCATAAATTGCTTTGATTGTGTTGACAGTTTTTTTTTATACACAAGTTAAATGATTTCAAACCCAATGCCTATGATTCTGTAACATAGGGGGAGGAATTATTTTTCTGCCTTTTTGTCTTAAATGACAAAGGGGGAGAACAATTATAACTTGATGAACTGGATGCTTATGCTTATATTGGTTTTTTTTTCTGATATTGTCAATACATGCTCTAACACTTGTTAATTAATGTATGTTGTATTAATATGATCTGATCTGATATGATCTGATACATGTTCTACATGATCTGATCTGATCATAGATAATTTTATGTTTATCTGAAACTGCTCAAGTTACAATTTGGTTGAATTGTCAATTATGCCAAAAAGGGGGAGATTGTTGGATTTTTGATCCTTTGATTCCTAATTTTGACATAATTAATAATTCAACAATATTCATACAATGCATGATAAATCTAATGTTTGAATTGAGCAAGATTTCAGGAACCATAATCAAACCCTACACACTTGGATCAAATTGCTTGGAACACAAGAAATCAACAAAAGTTGAATTCTGAACATGTAAATCGATTGGGAAATCGATTTCATAACAAGGGTGTAAGAAATCTTAAGTGTTTGTGAATGTGCAATCGATTAGGCAATCGATTAGATCAATTAAAAATGAAAAATGCACAAGTCAGTAGCCTCTGATTTGGAGAAAATCGATTGGTAAATCGATTGAACATTTCACAAATCAAACCTGATGGTAACACATCGATTGGTAAATCGATTGAATGAGTCACAGTGGCACTCCAGTGCCGAGGGAATCGATTGGCAAATCGATTGATAAAATATCATTTGGAAAATGACCTCACCTGTGACAAATACAATCGATTGGACAATCAATTGTTAACACTTTCAATTTTGACTAAGTTTGGTTGCAATCGATTGGGAAATCGATTGAACTAAACACCAGGTAAAAACGTTTCAGGAACATGCCACCAAATCGATTGACAAGTCGATTGATATCAAATAGCTGAGCCACTGTTTTGAAAACAATCGATTGGCAAATCGATTGATATCAAATAGCTGAGTCACTGTTTTGAAGTAAATCGATTGGCAAATCGATTGATATTAAAACTGAGTCATTGTTTTTGAACCACATCGATTACCAAATCGATTGACATCAAAAACCTGAGCCACTGTTTTGAAAACAATCGATTGGCAAATCGATTGAAATAAACTTGTTGAAAACACAGTGAACTCTGAAGTGTGGCAAAGCGATTGAGTAATCGATTGAAACATGTTTTATTAAAACAGTTTCCCAGAAATCGATTAGGCAATCGATTTATACAGGTCTGGACATGTTCTGATGAAAAGTGTTGATTTAAAGAATCGATTGGTAAATCGATTAGCTTGTATAGTTTCAAGATTAAAGAAAACCAAGACTCGCGAAATCGATTGGCAAATCGATTAAGCATATGTTTTAACTTTAATAAATCGATTGAGGAATCGATTTAGTAGTTGGTTTTTCAGAAACTATATAAGATGTCTTTCAATCTTTATTCTTATAACTTGATATAACTTTTACATAACATTTCATAACTTTCATAATTTCTCATATGCTCTCAAAACGGTTCATAACAACAAACTAACAACTTCATAATTGTGATTACAGATTACAATACAGTTTGTTGACACTCTAAGAGAAATGATAATGTGCTCAAGAACAATCCATGAATATCCAGATTTGTGAAGAGCAACATTCATAAAGATTGAAGACCTTTTGTTTTACATTCTTTTATTCATTCTGTAATAAATCTTTGAACCAAAACGAACGTTGAAAATCCAGCTAGAAACTGGTGGCTACTTTCTTGGGTGAGAGGTCTCAACAAGAAAGAGCTGTACTTTGATTTTGTGTTAGGCTGACGATTGTCTACAAGGATCAAAGGGGTTGATAGAAAGCCAGCTAGAAACTGGTGGCTACTTTCTTGGGTGAGAGTGCTCAACAAGAAAGAGTCGCACTGTGATTCTGTGATAGGTTGACGAGTATCTACAAGGATCAGAGGGTATTCAATAGGGAAGAGATCATTAAGATAGATAGGTTTCAAGGAGGAAACTGGACAATCTTGTAATTGATTCTTTCTATTGAAGGAGAAGAAAATCTGAAATCCGATTGGATTTTCAGGACTGGACGTAGGTTGTTGAGGACAACCGAACCAGGATAAATCTCTGTGTTTTCTTCTCTAACTCTCTCTCTTTAATTTTCTATATTGCTAACATTGCATGCCTCAAAATTTAATTTCCGCTGTGCACTTGATGCTGATTAATTTGGTAACGTAAACTGATATATTTTCTGTTATTTCGAGGTCAAAGATACCAACAATTGGTATCAGAGCTAACTTCTTGAGAGGTAAAACTTATAAGAAGATGGCCTCAACTGACGTTCTGGGAGAAGGCGCTTCGTTAGCACGACCACCAGCTTTCAACGGTACAGCCTACATGTACTGGAAGCAAAGAATGCTCATATTTCTGGAAGCAAGTGGCATAGATATCCTTGATGCTGTTGAAAATGGTCCGTACATTCCCAAGATTGCAGGAACTGACAACTCAATGATTATCAAGCCTAGAGCCGACTGGTCAGATGATGACAAGAAGAAGGTTGGTTTCAATGCGAAGGCGAAGAACATAATCACATCAGCCCTATGTGCAGAAGAGTTCTTTAGAGTATCCAATTGCAAATCAGCAAAAGAGATGTGGGACATTCTCCAAGAAACTCACGAAGGTACTACTGATGTTAAGAGAGCTCGTGTGAATACACTCATGCACGAATATGAATTGTTTAGCATGAAGAAAGAAGAGTCAATCAGTGATTTGCAAACCAGATTCACACACATAGTCAACAACCTGCATGCACTAGGAAAAGACGTGGATAATGAACAGCAGATTGGAAAGATTATGAGATGTTTAACCAGAGAATGGCAGCCAAAGATAACAGCCATAGCTGAGTCTAGAGATCTTGCAAAGATGACGACAGCAACACTATTTGGAAAGTTAAGGGAACATGAAATGGAATTACAAAGACTGGATGAATCAGAAATGGAAAGTAGGAAAAAGAAAGGCTTGTCTCTGAAGGTTCAAGCAAATCAGTCAAAAGTTGAATCCGATAGCTGCTCAAATGAATCCAGCAGTGACAATGAAGAACCAGAAATCGGAATGCTTGTCAAGAAATTTAAGAAATTTCTGAAGAAGAAAGATAACAAATTCAGAAAACCATCCAGCTCCAAGACTAGCGACAACAAGCAAATTACATGTTATGAATGTGGGAAGACTGGTCACATAAAATCAGAATGCTACAAATTGCAGAACAAAAATAAAGCTGCAAAATCAAAAGGAAAAGAGCCAGTCACCAAAACAAAGAAGGCGTATATTGCTTGGAACGATAACGATGAATCCTCTGCCTCTTCGGATGAAGAAGAAGCCAATATGTGTCTCATGGCAAATTCAGATTCAGAATCAGAAAATGAGGTTAGTTCACAATCTAATCCAACCTATGATGAACTTCAAGAAGCTTTCAATGAATTGCATGATGATTATGTGAACTCCATAAAACAATTGTTAAGCACAAAGAAAATGCTTGAACAAGTGAATGTTGAGCATAAAGAAATTGAAAATTTATGTGAACAATTGAAAAAGGATTCACAAGAAAAATCAGCAAAATGCATTGAACTTGAACATACGGTTGCATCATTAAAATCTGATTTATTAAATTTTGCAAATAGTAAAGATAAGCTAAATGTCATACTTAGCAATCAAAGACATGTTCATGAAAAATCTGGTTTAGGATATACACCAAATATGCATGTCAAAAGAAAAAATAAAAACAGATCTGGTATTGGGTATATGCAAACCAGAAATGTCAAACATGGTCACAAAATTGCTATTGTTAAGAGTATGTATGACACCTTTACTAAACCAAACAAATATTCATCCTTTGATGGCAAATGTCATTTCTGTTGTAGAAAGGGACATTTTGTGTCTAATTGCATATTTAAAAAATTAGCCAATCAAGGATGGAAGCAAGTTTGGATAGCAAAAGAATCTGTGTTTAAGACTGACCCCCCAGGACCCAATCTGAATTGGGTACCTAGATCCAAAAATTAATTATGTTTTTGCAGGTGTACTTGACATCCACCAAGCAAGATTGATATTTGAAAGTGGATGCTCAAGACACATGAAATGAGACAAGTATGAGAATCTTGTCATTACCATTAAATGAAGATTAAATGAAGGAAGATTGGTCAACCAAGTTGCATTGATAACAAAGGAAAAGAGTCAATGGCAGTTAATCTGAAGTTTTGTTGTTTAAATCGATTGGGTAATCGATTTCGAGTTTGGTCTTTGTTTGTTTATGAAATCGATTTGGAAATCGATTTGGTTAGCCCAGACTTCAGATTTTTGGAAAATGTTGTGTAAAAATCCCGAGCATCGATTTGGAAATCGATTGATTCAGTGTTCAGTCATTTTTACATGTGGGACAATCGATTTGGACATCGATTTAGTAAAACGGACAATCGATTTGGGAATCGATTAGGAATATGACCGTTGCGGTTTTTTTAACTAGCCGTTGGACTTAATAATTACGAAATCGATTTGGGATTCGGTGTAACGGTAACCCAATCGATTTGGCAATCGATTGACAAGGGTTAAAGTATAAAAAGGAAAGGACAAAATCGATTTCTTCATCCCAGTTTTCCAGATTTTCCAGAAAGTTTCAGTTTTTTCACTCTGTCTGCTTCATTGCTCTGCATATTCATCAGTTTAATCATTCTATCTACCTACATTCAATCAATTGTTTTGTGATCATGGCTCGTGTAAAGCAAACTCAGGCACACACACCCTCTCCTTCTTCATCTTCTAATAGTGAAACTCCCTCACCACCTCAAACACTGACCAAAAGAGTTCCGATCCCGACACACAAAATTCTTGCAAAGGACAAGGGAAAGGCACCTGCTCCTATTCCAGAGAAGACCAAGAAAAGAAAGGAACCTCCTACGGAAAAATTGATGGCTGATGCAATGAAAGAGATTGCTCAAAAGAAAAAGAAGCAAGTCGTTCCTTCACCCCCTGCAAAGAAGAAAACCGTTTCTTCACCGCCTACTAAGAAGGTCCCTGCACCATCAAAGGAAAAGGAACCTCAATCTGTCATCTCACCTGATTTTGTAAAGAGAAAAATCCATGAAGCTAGGACAATGGATTTTCCTTACTTTGACAGTGTAGAGTTCACTTTTCAGAATCATCTTAGATTCCATGGTCTTCAAAACTTTCTTTCATCTACGCTCGACTGCTATCCTAAGCTGATCAGAGAGTTCTACTCGTCCTTCAAGTTAACAGAAGACGGCTTCACTACTCAGGTCAAAGGGAAGAAGATTACTATGACTTTCGACGACTTCTCTACATTATCAGGATTGCCTTTCTATGGCAAATCCATTGATGGAAGCTCAGAGGCTGATACTGCTGACCAAGGATGGGAAGAGACTATGGATCGACACACAGCAGTTAAAGACCTGATGATTGATGGGTTTGTTGAATCGATCTCACTACCCATTGGTCAAATGAAGGTCCAGCATCGTATGTTGATGTATGCTTTGACACGCATGTTAGTGCCCAGATCAGGAAACCACGCAGTAGTTCAAAAGTTGGACATACTACTGCTGTGGGGATTATCAAAGGAATTAAGGATGAGCTGGACTTGGATAGTCCTCAGGCATATGTTGGAAGCTTCGCAGACCAAACTCATGCTACCTTATCCGCAGCTGATTACCAAGATTCTCAAACGCTTCAAGGTGTCTTTGGTAAATGAAGAATCTGTCAAGACCACCCTGGTTTTTGGAGAATCAATTGTGAATCAGATGCAATTGAAAAGGGTGCAAGGTATTTGGATGAGATCACAGCCTGCAGCTGAACCGGCACAGCCTCCACCTCCACCTCCGTCTCAACCAGAAACTGTCTCTGCTCCTCCTACTTTTGTTGATAAAATCTTGGAATTCATTGAAGCTCAAATGGCCCATAATGCCCAAGTGTTGGAATTTCAGTCCAGAGTGGAAGCACGTCTAAGGACTATGCAAGCCTCCTTGACTGCAGTTGTTCAAACTGTGGATGAGATTCAGACACATCTCGGCATCAAGCTCTCATTTGAAGATGTTGCAGACATTGGTCGCCAAGCAGCTGAGGAACCTAGCCTAGATCCCTTAGTTAACCCTGAGACTCACGAAGAGGAGACACCTGCTGAGGGTAATACAGCGGTCTCAGCCCCTTCCTTAGATGATAGTGAGCCCCAGCCTAGCTTAGGAGATTAGGTTCTTAGGATCCATGCTGTTTTTGCAATGTCTTGCTGTATTCCAGTGATTTTAATTAATGAATATGACAGTTTATTCCTTCTCTATGCATTCATGTGATATGTTCATAAATTGCTTTGATTGTGTTGACAGTTTTTTTTTTATACACAAGTTAAATGATTTCAAACCCAATGCCTATGATTCTGTAACATAGGGGGAGGAATTATTTTTCTGCCTTTTTGTCTTAAATGACAAAGGGGGAGAACAATTATAACTTGATGAACTGGATGCTTATGCTTATATTGGTTTTTTTTCTGATATTGTCAATACATGCTCTAACACTTGTTAATTAATGTATGTTGTATTAATATGATCTGATCTGATATGATCTGATACATGTTCTACATGATCTGATCTGATCATAGATAATTTTATGTTAATCTGAAACTGCTCAAGTTACAATTTGGTTGAATTGTCAATTATGCCAAAAAGGGGGAGATTGTTGGATTTTTGATCCTTTGATTCCTAATTTTGACATAATTAATAATTCAACAATATTCATACAATGCATGATAAATCTAATGTTTGAATTGAGCAAGATTTCAGGAACCATAATCAAACCCTACACACTTGGATCAAATTGCTTGGAACACAAGAAATCAACAAAAGTTGAATTCTGAACATGTAAATCGATTGGGAAATCGATTTCATAACAAGGGTGTAAGAAATCTTAAGTGTTTGTGAATGTGCAATCGATTAGGCAATCGATTAGATCAATTAAAAAATGAAAAATGCACAAGTCAGTAGCCTCTGATTTGGAGAAAATCGATTGGTAAATCGATTGAACATTTCACAAATCAAACCTGATGGTAACACATCGATTGGTAAATCGATTGAATGAGTCACAGTGGCACTCCAGTGCCGAGGGAATCGATTGGCAAATCGATTGATAAAATATCATTTGGAAAATGACCTCACCTGTGACAAATACAATCGATTGGACAATCAATTGTTAACACTTTCAATTTTGACTAAGTTTGGTTGCAATCGATTGGGAAATCGATTGAACTAAACACCAGGTAAAAACGTTTCAGGAACATGCCACCAAATCGATTGACAAGTCGATTGATATCAAATAGCTGAGCCACTGTTTTGAAAACAATCGATTGGCAAATCGATTGATATCAAATAGCTGAGTCACTGTTTTGAAGTAAATCGATTGGCAAATCGATTGATATTAAAACTGAGTCATTGTTTTTGAACCACATCGATTACCAAATCGATTGACATCAAAAACCTGAGCCACTGTTTTGAAAACAATCGATTGGCAAATCGATTGAAATAAACTTGTTGAAAACACAGTGAACTCTGAAGTGTGGCAAAGCGATTGAGTAATCGATTGAAACATGTTTTATTAAAAACAGTTTCCCAGAAATCGATTAGGCAATCGATTTATACAGGTCTGGACATGTTCTGATGAAAAGTGTTGATTTAAAGAATCGATTGGTAAATCGATTAGCTTGTATAGTTTCAAGATTAAAGAAAACCAAGACTCGCGAAATCGATTGGCAAATCGATTAAGCATATGTTTTAACTTTAATAAATCGATTGAGGAATCGATTTAGTAGTTGGTTTTTCAGAAACTATATAAGATGTCTTTCAATCTTTATTCTTATAACTTGATATAACTTTTACATAACATTTCATAACTTTCATAATTTCTCATATGCTCTCAAAACGGTTCATAACAACAAACTAACAACTTCATAATTGTGATTACAGATTACAATACAGTTTGTTGACACTCTAAGAGAAATGATAATGTGCTCAAGAACAATCCATGAATATCCAGATTTGTGAAGAGCAACATTCATAAAGATTGAAGACCTTTTGTTTTACATTCTTTTATTCATTCTGTAATAAATCTTTGAACCAAAACGAACGTTGAAAATCCAGCTAGAAACTGGTGGCTACTTTCTTGGGTGAGAGGTCTCAACAAGAAAGAGCTGTACTTTGATTTTGTGTTAGGCTGACGATTGTCTACAAGGATCAAAGGGGTTGATAGAAAGCCAGCTAGAAACTGGTGGCTACTTTCTTGGGTGAGAGTGCTCAACAAGAAAGAGTCGCACTGTGATTCTGTGATAGGTTGACGAGTATCTACAAGGATCAGAGGGTATTCAATAGGGAAGAGATCATTAAGATAGATAGGTTTCAAGGAGGAAACTGGACAATCTTGTAATTGATTCTTTTCTATTGAAGGAGAAGAAAATCTGAAATCCGATTGGATTTTCAGGACTGGACGTAGGTTGTTGAGGACAACCGAACCAGGATAAATCTCTGTGTTTTCTTCTCTAACTCTCTCTCTTTAATTTTCTATATTGCTAACATTGCATGCCTCAAAATTTAATTTCCGCTGTGCACTTGATGCTGATTAATTTGGTAACGTAAACTGATATATTTTCTGTTATTTCGAGGTCAAAGATACCAACATAGGGAGGACGAAAATGTCCTAAATGTTCATCTAACGACACAAACACACCTATTGGATGCACAAGATTTGTTAAAAATCCTAATTTGACTAGAATAAACCTAGGGAGGACGAAAATGAATTAAATGTTAATCCAATGACACAAATGAACTTATTGCATGCACAAGATTGGTTAAAAACCTTAATTGGACAAGAATAAGTCTAGGTAGGACGAAAATGACCTAAATGTTAATCCAATGACACAAATGAACTTATTGGATGCACAAGATTGGTTAAAAACCCTAATTGGATTAGAATAAATCCTAGGGAGGACGAAAAGGACTTAAATGTTAATCCTATGACACAAATGAACTTATTGCATGCACAAGATTGGTTAAAAACCTTAATTGGACAAGAATAAGTCTAGGTAGGACGAAAATGACCTAAATGTTAATCCAATGACACAAATGAACTTATTGGATGCACAAGATTGGTTAAAAACCCTAATTGGACTAGAATAAACCTAGGTAGGACGAAAATGACCTAAATGTTAATCCAATGACACAAATGAACATATTGGATGCACAAGAATGGTTAAAAACCCTAATTGGACAAGAATAAGCCTAGCGAGGACGAAAATGACCTAAATGTTCATCCAATGACACAAATGAACTTATTGCAAGCACAAGATTGGTTAAAAACCCTAATTGGACAAGAATAAGCCTAGGGAGGACGAAAATGACCTAAATGTTCATCCAATGACACAAACACACCTATTGGATGCACAAGATTTGTTAAAAACCCTAATTGGACTAGAATAAACCTAGGGAGGACGAAAATGAATTAAATGTTAATCCAATGACACAAATGAACTTATTGCATGCACAAGATTGGTTAAAAAAACCTTAATTGGACAAGAATAAGTCTAGGTAGGACGAAAATGAACTAAATGTTAATCCAATGACACAAATGAACTTATTGGATGCACAAGATTCGTTAAAAACCCTAATTGGACTAGAATAAACCTAGGGAGGACGAAAATGGACCTAAATGTTAATCCTATGACACAAATGAAGTTATTGCATGCACAAGATTGGTTAAAAACCTTAATTGGACAAGAATAAGTCTAGGTAGGACGAAAATGACCTAAATGTTAATCCAATGACACAAATGAAATTATTGGATGCACAAGATTGGTTAAAAACCCTAATTGGACAAGAATATTGCATGCCCTAGGGAGGACGAAAATGACCCGAAATGTTCATCCAATGACACAAACACACCTATTGGATGCACAAGATTGGTTAAAAAAACCTTAATTTGACAAGAATAAACCTAGGGAGGACGAAAATGACTTAAATGTTAATCCCATGACACAAATGAACTTATTGCATGCACAAGATTGGATAAAAACCTTAATTGGATAAGAATAAGTCTAGGTAGGACGAGTGTGTTTTTGTCATTTGGATTAAATTTAGCTCATTT
>PGTU02002299.1:0-11099 GCA_002896215.2 Cicer echinospermum
AATCCAAGGGAGGTTTTATAAATATATTTAATCTTTTATGTTCTCACAACAATCGGATACCAGTATTTGTTGCTAATAAAGAAAACTTCAATTTGTGCCAGCTGAAAGGGAAGAGCAAGATATGCGGTAGTTTGGAGGATTTGCTTCCAAAAAACCGAACATTTGCTTCCAAAAACTGTTGATCTCAGCTTTTAATTGCACATCGTTCCTATGGCTAACCAGTGGGCAGAGTAGTTTAGTTTGTGATCTTTGTGTTATAGACAATGTAATGTTATTTCCTATGAGTCACTAAAGACCAACTTCAATCTTTCCCTAACCACCCTATGTCGGAGCCCTGAGGTAATGATAAATAAAGCAAGAATCCAATAACAGGAGTACGCTACAGAACCGTGGTCAGTCTTAAAGGAAACTAACAACAATTACAGATGTAAGGTCATAAGACACAAATCTCTTCTAGCATAACATAAACTGAGTTTAGAGTTCATATCCGAACCTAAAAATGCTGTTGCATTACAACTTTTGGGGAGATTTATCACCCATTTCAACTCCACCCGACTCGATTGCAAGTGGAGGATTGCTGGAGAGAACCAAAAAGAGATATCGGGTCATAGTCATACAAACAGAAAAATGCATCCATGATCATCTAGACAAAAACCAATACCAAACAGCCTAACCACACAAACCATAAAAACGCATAGCAAAAAACATAAATGACAGTACTAAAGTCTAAAAAACATTTACATAGAAGGAATTATCCATGGAACAAGAATGTGACAACATTACATACTATCTTTATCTTACCAGAAACAATCCAATACGTGTTCAATTGTTCTTCCTAAACCCCCTTTAAACTTTCACATCTACTAAAATGAAAGGTTAACCTTTTAACAACAAAACAAATACAAATAGTTATAAAATAAAACAATAAACCCACTTTGGATTGAAGACTCAAAAGAGAGTAAATTCCCAATAATTTTCAGACCCTGAGAATCTGAAGCTTACTAGAGAAAGCAATAGCAACCCAATCAGGCTGAGAAGAAGACCACTGAAGCTGTTCAATTTCAGCACCAGCAGTATAAGCCAAAATAGGATCAAGACCACCTTCAACAGGTTGACCCATTGAAGAGAGATCCCAAATCAAAGCCTGTGAATCATCACCAGCAGTACAAATATGACAAGAACTATGAGGTGCCCACGCAATGGCATTCACACTAGCTTGATGCCTCTGCAACTCAACAACCGGTAACGTCGGAAAACGAATATCAAGCACAACCACTTTAGCACTATCCATTATAATCGTAGCCATATAACGTGGATCTTGTTTATTCCAACCAAGCCTAACCAACGGTGTATCAGGTTCAGAACTCTCATAAATAATGGTGGAATGTTCCTTATCGCGTAAATCAAAAACCCTAACTGAACCATCCGCAGAAACAGAAGCAAAAACACCAACACCACCCCAAGCTATATCATAAACCTCTTTATCATGAGCAATCAATTGCGTATCAACGGTTTCCTTTTCGATATCCCAAATGGTACAAGTAGTATCAATACTGGAAGTTCCGATTCGTTTGGGTTCAGCTTCGTTCCAATCGAAGGAAGTTAAAGGACCACAATACTCACTGTTTTTGTTACCATTAAGGAGGCTTTTGAGTTCAACGCGCGATTGAGATTCATCGGAATCGGAGATCCGCCAAATACGGAGGAAATCGCTGGAGGTAGCTAAGAGGTCAGGGCGTTGGCAGTCTTTATCGGGAATGAAGATAGCTTTGGTGGGAGGGTAAGGGTGTTCGAAGGAGAGATTTGGATCGGATTTGATTTGGCCGTTGGTGTCATCGAGTTGAACGATTTCGACGCGGTTAGGGTATTGTTCTAAGAGAGAAGCGATGGCTAAACGGTATTTTTTGTCGCGACGGACGCTCCAGTTCATGGCGTAGATGTGCCATGGGGCTTCGTATGTGTAGATTTCTGAACGTTTTTGTTGTTCGTCGGAGCCGTCTTGGGTTGGGTCGCTGCTTGCTCCCATAGCATTTGAGTGAGTGAAAATGAAGCACAAACAGAGATAGGGTCAATACTATCTATCTATATGCCCAATGTGAAATATCGGCCCACGTATTATACTTGTTACTACTATTTATTTATCAATTAAATTAAATAAAATTAAATATTCTTCATTTGAGTCGAAAAGATAAGCACCTGTGGTGGTTCAAAGCGGTGTTCGTTAGAGGCGGCCGTCATTGTGATGGTTCATCGTAGTGATGGTTGTTGCCTTGCTGGCCCACGATTACTATCGCTCATTGTGTTTGAGCTAATCCTAAGTGAAAATTAATTTTAATTATTTTATTTTCAAAATAAAAACTAGAAACCGCTCTGAATAATCCCTTAAACGGTAGGGATTGATACAAACAAATAATGGTCCACGCCTTATTAGGTTATAATTCATTTTTTATAAAATCGGTTTATAAATTAAGGATTATATACTACATATAAACAGTTTTCAAATCTTACTTTATTTAAATTGAGACTTTTATCCAACCAACGTGACTTAAGAGGGAGAGTTTTTGTACCAGTGTCTTCTTCAATGTGCTTAAATTAAACACAAACATATATTTTTCGAAACCAAGAAACCACCAAATATTTCACACACAAAATTATAGGAACAATCAAGTCATTTTTATGAATAAATGGGATTTGAATCTTTTCTATTAATTTTTTCTATATACTTTTTTTGTTCTCTAGATCCATTTCAAAATAAGTCATTCATTTAATCAATAAAATTATCTTTGTCTAAAAGGATATAAGGGAATACTAATAATTTAGAACAAAAAATCAACTTCCTTACCACAAATTTTAAATTGAAATTTTATGGTAATTCATAAAATCAAAATTTGAGTTTATGATATTCACAAATTTGAGCTTTATAGAAATATTTTTATTTCAAAAAATAGCATTCCTATATATTTTATATATATAATATATTTATGAAGTTCAATTTATTTTAATATGTGCATGGGACTTGCTAATTTACACTATCTATTTCATGAAGGTGTAAGTTAATCACTTGTACCTTTTAATTTTGGATCATAAACACAACTATTTATTTGCTTAAGTGAATGGGTATTAGTTTAATTTACGCTCTCTAAGTTAGATTTTTTACAATATATGCATAAAACATATTAAATAAGATGAGTTTAGAGTTAACTTTTAATCTTACAAGTATATATAAATGATCATGATTAAAAATTATTTAAACAAAACATGATCACTTAAAATGTGACTTTTTCTTCTAATCTTGATCATTCATATATGATTATATGGTTAAAATTTAACTCTTTCACAAAATCCCAGTATATATATATTATATATATAGTTATGTAATATATGCTTTTTTTATAAATAAAATAATAATATTTCTAAACCCTTAAAAACTGTACAACTTAAAATTTAAACTAATAGTCTTTTTCTTTTGACTTTCACTTAATTTCTCTCTTCCTTCGTTCGCTTCTACTAAAGAGGGTTAGTTTGGAGTCGTTTTATTAGTTCAAAATTACTCATATGCATGGTTTTTATTAAATTGTATCGTTCAAATTTTCAAGTTTTATGTAATATATACTTGTTTTTATTATAAAAAAAAAAATATTTTCTAAAATATTGTACAACTTAACATTTAAACTAATAGCCTACTTCTTTTCACTTTCACCTAATTTTTCTCTTCTTTCATTCGCGTCCACTAAAGAGGGTTAGTTTAGAGTCGTTTTATTAGCTATGCATGATTATTCTTTTAAACTATCTAAATAAAATGTTTTCATATAGCTCAAAATTACATGTATGTATAGTTTTTCTTAGTGCGACAGAAGTTTATTTTTCCTATTCGTTTAATTCAAATTGACAAATCAGATTCATTACAAATTCAATCTATTATTTTATCGTCAACATTATCTAGGAACTTCGATTAATTACAAATTCATACAATTATTTCAATCCATTGCAAATTGTGTGGAATGAGAGAACTAGTTTCAAGAGTAAACCGCTATTTTAATATCCAAAAGTATATGTAATTGTCATTTTGGTCATTAACTCAACAAAAAACCAAAATTAGTCGCCAGAGCATCAAAATAGTGTTTAAAAGATATAACTTACTATAGAAAATGTCTTTAAAAGATATAATTTATTGTCAAATTAGTCTATAACTGATTACAGTGTTGGAATGATATTTTATTGATTCAATTATTAATTTAAGTATTTTGCTGAGTCATAGACCAAAATAAGAGTGTCCTATACTTTAAGGGACTGTAGGTTACCCCTAGTTTGATGTATAGAAAATATCATTATTTAGACACAAGTGACATTTTCGTTTATTAGACCAACAAATATTACTCTTTATTCAACTGGATACATGTACTTTCTTTGAATTTTTTTGGTTTAAATCAAATGTTACTTTATCCAAAATTTACATCAATTAACCATTTTAAAAATTGTGTTGGATAATTTTGTTCTATGCACTCTACTTTTGTTTCAGGGTTGACGATGGATATACCATTTGCTTACTTGAAGAGTCGATGAGTGATGTCATAAATATATTCTTTAAATTTCATAAGCTCTTTATGATACTTAAATTTGATAATTTTATTATAAATAGTGAGTATGAAGGTTAGGGCAGTGCATGGTTGGTTTTTTAAAAAAACTAAACCATATCTATTTTAAAACTAATATATGAATTTAGATTTATAACCAAATTCATTATTTGGTTTAAAAGTGGTTATAAAACCAATTGTAAAATTAGTTATGGTTAAATAACCAATTTATAATTAAGCAATCGGTTTCGAAAAATTCAATTTTTGATTTTTTTCTCAAAATCAGTTAAATTTGATATTTTTTAATAATTTTTTATTCTAGTTTAATCGGTTATTTAAAAAATTATTTTTTGATAAAATTTTTAAAATTTTTCTCACTATTTGAGAAAATTCGATTAATTTTTTATGAAAAGAATGTTTTTTTATTTTTTTTCAATATTTTTGAAAAAAATAATTTTTAATTTTTACAAAATAAATCTCATATTAATAAAATTATAGTAGTGGATAAAAACTAAATTCAAATATAAAACCATAACTTGAGTATCAAAACGGTTATAAATTAAACCGAATTAATTATATGATTTTAAGTGAAATAATTTTAATAATGATTTGGAATTCGATTTAGGAATCTTGGTCTCCTAATCATACCGAATTTTTATAAGCCAATGAAGGTATTCATATCGTGTTACACGATGATGTAAATGTTAACATACGCCAACAAACAACTAAACCAATCCATGGTAGAATAATTCGTTTATGACTCACACATGACCAATTACTTATCAGAAAGCTATGTCAACTCTCATTCTTCATATGGTAAAATGAATATTCCACTGTGATATTGATCAACTCATCCCTCAATCATTCCACTATGGATATCATTGATTTAGATCTTATAAATACAGAGTGCTCACTTGAAAAGCTCTTTTTTTTGTTTAAGGATATTATGGCCATGACTTATAACGTGGAAAATTGCTTACAATGTATTATAAATGGCTTGTATTGCTTTTGGCTTTTCTAGATATTGATTTTGAAAATTAAAACACGGCCTTCAGTTAAAAATGGATTTTGAATGTGATGTTATGTGCAGAACATATATGATTTTACTTTTAAGAGTGGGAATTTGATGATGGATGGAAGGTGTTTGAATAAAATGTGTGTGAGATAATGTTTGTGTATGGACCACCGCATTTTTGGGCTGCTGTCTGCTTGTGGAAAATTTGGACACTGCAAGGGAAATATTGAGTTGATGTCTTCTAAAAATTTGTTTCGTGTCAGCGTGATTAATGGTATGTGAACATAACCAACAGATTAAGGCTTTTGATTTGTTTGAAAAATGCAGCTTGATAATGTGGGGCCAATGAGTTCACTTTGTGACCTTAATCAAGCTTGTACTGATTTGGAGCCTCAAATTCGGAAGACGAATGCGTGATTTCGCTCTAAAAGAATGGTTTGAACTTGGAAAGTTATTGGATACTGCTCTATTGACCTGTACAACAAATGTGTAGTTAGATGATGGTGTTAGCAGTTTCTTGGTTAATGAAAGTGAGAACTTGGCTACTTGGAATACAATGTATTACTAGTTCGGTGTGCACGGGTTGACGAACGAAGTGATAGTCTTTTTCGAATAAATGGAGAGGCTAATGGTAGTTCATGATGTTATCAGTTTTGTAATGTTTTGAGTGCTTGTGTTCAATGAATATTGGAGTAGGACAAAAATATTTCAGTCTCATAACAGAACATTATGGCAATTTAAATATATCTTGGAACACTGCATTGCATGGTTAAACTCTATACTTCCTGCAAATGAGTGGATAGATTTCCCCATAGGAATACAATGTCATTACAATGAAAGAAAATCCATAATGTGCAGAAAGCTCCAAGAGAACAAACACACTGTATGGATTGAAATAGAGAAAATTCATTACACAAGCATTACAAATTTCAAATTATATCAAGAATTAGTTTTAGATAATTCTACAAACTCCCAGACACCAATTTTGATAATTGAATTCAAATTGTATCTTGATCCAACAGTCAGATTTGGCTGCATACAATTGGATGCCATCAATTATGTGCATAACAGCTCTTGAGACATCATAATCTCTTCACACTGAACTGTTCATCGGATGGATGGATGTCGTGATGTATAACACTAATACAACATCGACACATGTGATATATTTAATTATTTATTTAATAAATTATTACTGATGATAGACATGCTAGAGTCAGTATTTGGTGTTCACCATAAATGTCAAGTTCACGATTCACATATTATAAAGATCTTCCATTATTTATACAATTATAGAATATGTCAATTTTTTATAATTATATAATAAACATCAAGTTGATCATTTTTATCGTGAATTTATTATCATGTCATCCCAAATATACTAATTTGGAGTATTGTTATGATTGAATGTTCGTGACTTTCTTGTTTAGTTTGGTTGTAATCATTATCAATCTCATCTTTGTGCTGATATTGAAATTGATTTCGATGGAACCAGCAATTGTCTCTTAATGATTCAAACATCTGCATCACCGCATCGTTATTTTATAAATCCTATAAATTTTTGCATGAACATTTGATGATATTGTAATATAAGTCCCTAAAACGTGTTTTGTAAGGATTACTGTACTGTCTTAACTTCCTTATTGCTATGTGTGAAGAATCTCCACTAAGATGTGATGTTACAATATAATTATTTGCTCATACATATCAATCCAATGATGTAATCAGTTTTAGATTTAAAAAAAGTGTTAACTTTCACTATCATATTCACTAGTAATGAAATAGTTAATGCTAATCTTCTTGATATATAAATATACAATTATTCTGTTCTAAGGGATTATGATAATGAGCTTAAAGACTTTGATTATTATTAATCTTAATATTTTTATCATTAATTATTACGAGTGAGATATAATAATATGGATAAATCATAGTATAATCTGATTCTATTTATTGAAAATAATATATAGATCTCATTATAAATTTACATATAATAGACGATAATGCATATGATAATTAGACTGATTTCAATTCAAATTTTGAACTGACATATAATAAACACGGTTATTTATTGTATTTTAAATTTCAAACCACATAATTAGTTGTTACGATGCTAGTTGAAACATAATTTGATAAACAATAAATATATATATATAATAATATATAATAGTATATATATATATATAATTAGATGATTAATTAAAATGGATCTTACAACTGCTAGTTATAAAATTAAAAATATGTGTGCCTCTATAGTAATCTAAAAGATGTAATGATCGAAAGAAAAGTCTGACCACAAATTGGTAGTAGATTTTAAAATTCAAAATATTCAAAATAATTTGTCATTAACTAAAATTTTATTAATAGTTAACACCACATTTTTGTTTATATTATATTCTTCATTTAAAATTTCATCACAATATTATTCACCAAATCATAATTAAACCTTATATATAATCTAAAAAACCTTGTATTGTTTATATAAATATTTTTCTAGTACTATTAATTTTATTCATATTTAACGTTATACCTTATATAGCAATGTGTTTTCGTGTGATTAAGAATCTAAATACATTCATATTGATCTTTATTAAAATATTTATGATTAGTAATAAGATACAATTGTTTTTTCATATCAAAATTGTTTTTCAAATTTTATCTTTTCCCACAGCAAAACAATAGCACCTCTAATGTTTTCTCCCCAAACTGGTTATTTGTGCTACACATGTATGTAACTTTAAATTTCATAATAAATAATTAATTACTATAATATTTTTAATATTAATCCATATTTTTATTCATTAAAAGAATATTCTGACCTTATATTATATCTAAAAAAGTCTTATTGTTGTCTTTTATAATATATATTATATTTATATATATATTTTTTTCTTTCTAGCGACAAATTTTATTCACCGAAACAAGTGTACTCTCTATCCAGATACAAATATCTTTCTACAAATTGTATACGGTTATGGGTACACATCAATTAATATCTATCCCAGATACCTCCCTATTTGACCTCTCGAGTAATTTTGATTTGAGATATAACAAATAGTTTTCAACATCCATTTAATTAAAATCTTGTTTTGCTCGGACGAAGATCCCAACTTTTTAAATCTTATATCTTTGGTGATTTATTCTCTTTTAATTATTTTTTTATTTATAAATTTTATTATTTAAATCTAAGTTATAAAAAAACATTTAATAAATACAGATAATTTAATCACACGAAAAAGACGTTACTGACATAAATTTAAATATGAACAAAATATAATACAAAAATGTTATTTTAATATAATATTTTGACAAAAATACATACACAATATATATTGTTCACCGTATTTGTACCATGAATATTAATTTTAAAAAAATAATAATTAAGATATTTTTTTGCGATGCACATACAAATTTAAGTCATTAATCGTTTTGAATACATGAAAAAATAAAATAAAAATGTATATTATAAAGAGATCAAATATTTAGCATGAAAAAACAATTGTTCTTATCTAAAGGTATATAATGAATTATATATTTTTGATAAAAATTGAAAAAGTATTAATTTATATAGTATTATTGAATACTTTTAATTAAAAAAAATGATAATACATTTTAATGCTGTGTATTTATATTGGATTTAATACTTATTTGATTTTTTGTGAGATATCTTTATATTTATTATAGAATTAAATGTCTATTAAAAATATATGAACATAATAATCATTATTTATATTAAGTAATGTTGAATAGAGATGTAATTTTATAATAAATTTTCATTTTAAAAGATTCATATATTTATATTTGTTATATTATTATTTGGGATTAAATATATTGTGTCTATGCAAATTTTGTATTGGTTATGTCCTTATATAAAAAAATTCTCAACTTTTATGGTTTAGTGCAATATTGAATATGAATTTTGGTAAGGAGCTAAAATAGGTTATAGAAATTTTGTAAATAAAAATTAAAAACATAATTTTAAAAATTTTTTAAAAAAACTATCGAACTGTATTTAACTCTATTTATTTATTTGTAAATATATTTTTTTTAAATTGTGTGCATTAAAATTTTGTGCCATAAATTTTCTCTATAATAAATGTTAGTAAGTTATATTACATTAGTTTATGACCTCTGCTCATCGGTAATTTTATCTGTGGTAAAAAAAAATTATATGCAAAGAAGTGTTTTTTTTTTACTCCATCGATGAAATGTGTTGGAAAATGAATTGATTGTGAGTTTGACTTCTGTAAGAATATTCCATTTGTGTGAGCTCCATTTTCCATTTATATATATTATACAAAATAAATAGAGATAAAGATAAACATAAAAGTTTATAAATTTTGTTTTAAATAAATGTTAATATTATATCTTTTGTGGATTGTGTGAATGAAATTCCTATGTAATTTCTGTTTTTGGTAAAAAAGAAATTGAATATAATAAAGAGTGTTAAGCGAGAAATTTATTAATTATAAATTTGAAATTAAATATGTTCATTTGTGAATTCCATCTATAATAACAAGTTTCCATAAAGAGAAATCTAAAAAATACAACTGATTTATTATTTTGAATATATTAGATAAAATTAACTAATTATTTTAATGGGTGTGAGATAGTTTTTTCTTCTTTTTATATGAACCCATGGATACATGAGATAATACAAAATCCAGACCAAACAACCAAACCAGCCGGCAACTGTTACTTCAATCCAATCAAAACACAACAAATTGAAACATCATCTAAACCCGAATTTGGTCTAATTATTATCCAAAAAGAGATCTATTTAACCGAATCACTCGGTATTACCAAACTCAAATTAAACCTTCAGGAGTTACTATCACAAGTGAGAAGACCCAATTCAAATTTTGAGTAAGTTTTTATTTCTTTTATTTTATCTTCTTTGATTAGTGAAAGGTTCAAAAACATTAAAAAAATTATACTCCTTATCAAAGCCACCAATTGCTATTTGCTAGAAAATATGGCTCTAAAAAAAACAAAAAGCCATCTTATCTTTTGGCTTATTCTTTTTTTGTTGTAATAAAGTACTTTTAAAAAAATGTCAACCCGTATGCTAGTGTTTGTCTTATTCTTTATTTCTTTCACACAGCTGTCATTATTATTAAATTCAAATTAAAATATCCTTGTTTGACTAGTTGATAACTTAATATTAGTGTATTATTTATATCCACTAATTGGCTCCAAATATTTTTTATTTTGTTTTGCAATCGTCAATATCCTCTTTTGAACCTTTTTTATATAGAGGGATTATTTTCGTGATTCAACTAAAATAGATAGACAAAAAATACAATTAAACATAACATTTTAATTAAACATAACATTTTAAGAAAACTAAGAAAAACAATTGTAATAATTATTACTCATCCATCTCACAGTATAAACAGAAACGAGTTAAAGAAAGTGAATGTATGTGATCTAAAATTTGAACTACATGCATCTAATTTTTTAACAAATTTTCATTTATATTATTATACAAATACTCCTTAAATCAATCA
>PGTU02002301.1:0-21108 GCA_002896215.2 Cicer echinospermum
AAAATAAAAACAAAATATTTTTGAATAATAAATAAATGTGAATACAAATTTTCATAATGTTAGAAAAAAACGCGTGAGGAACGGCAGAACCTTAGCCAAACCCACGTCCCTCTCTGATTCCAATTTGGGTTATGTTCATTTTAATGGCTCTCTCTATTTTTTGGAGCTTCTCACATGCTTCCTCAGAACTACTTAAGCACGTGAATACAAATTCTGTTTATATAATAATATTATATTATATATGTATTAACATTCTGTGCAGCTGTCACTTGTCTGGATTAATTATTGATCTGTCTAAGATTAAATAATAATTTGCATCAAGAGTTTCATTGTACTTCAATTTATTTATTCTCTTGATCTTGGTTTTGTTTTTAAACTCTCTAATCTTTAGGTAAAAATATCTCATCATTTAGAGTTTAATATTTATGTAATAATATTTTTTATATTTAGTGATTTTTTAATTGGACGAGGTAAAGAAAGTGATTAATTAAAAATAAAATACAAAAATTGAACTCAATTTATAACTAAAATTGAAAATTAAAAATTGGAAACTAAATCTAACTTTAATTTTTTTTAAATTTAGTTTGTAAGTAGGTAACAACTGGGGAAATAAAGAAAACGAACCAATATGATTGTTGTAGGTTTAAATAGTTCAATTACCGATCACAATTCACTTATGACAAAACCAACACACAAAAAATGTCAACATTCTCTCTAACAGATTTAATGAATTTTTTAAAACAAAATGAATTCCTGTACTACACTCATTTGTGGCTTTCCTAGATCAGATGTTCTTTTCTAAGGATTATCTTTATTTTTTTATGCAAAATTAATTCTGGATGCTCATGAAAGACACTTAAGTGTATCTTTTGCATACACAAAAAAGATTTTAACATGATTAATTATAAGTGTAATTACAGTTTTAATTTTTTATTTTTGTCAATTTACGAATTCAGTCACCTTATTTTAAAAATTGAAAGTTTTATTTTTTTTATTTTAATTTTTAATTCAAAAATGACGATATGAAATATTTTAAACTATGTGACATATGATACGTTGATGTAAAATGACTACAACTAATAATTATCTATAGACATAATTTTCAACTTCGGAAATTTTTTATTTTTGTAATTTAATTAATGACATGTAAATAATTAAATTATCTAGATGATTCTATATCATGAAATTATATGTTAAATTATTTTTTTTTTATTTAAAAATATGAAAAGATAATAAAAATTGTCGCATTTTAATATAAAAGCAATAATTCTATGAATCTGTGAAAATAGAAGAATAAAATTACAATTAAGTTTTAATTATATACACAAGCAAATTTGAAGCACGGGGAAAATCAGATGTGACGTTGAAAATGATGAATTCCTTTTTCCTTGTCTTGTGTTAACTGCCTAATTGTTTCTAGCATATAACTAACTTATATAAGGAGAATACATAGTTTATAGGAAGAAAGAAAATACATAGTTTTGGTGTGTGTGTGTTTTTTCAAATTTATCCTTCATTTAAATTATTATTTTTTGACAAGTAAATTGAAATTATTATATTTCTATATTTAATTAAATAATTAAAATATTTATATCTATATATAAAAAGATACCGAGTTTTGATATAACCATTTTTTCTTTTAACTTTACTTTTCATTTAAACTATTTCATTTAAAAATTTATTCTTTTTTAATAATTAAATAATTGAATGTTTTAAATAATATGATCTTTATCGAGACAAGAAAATAGATTAATGCTTTGGTGTACATCTACGCACTAATATTTAAAAATAAATTGTTTCTAACATATCTTTTTTATATACCAATGTATGAATATATAAGAATTAATATTTTAATACAGATATTTTAAATGAGGCATGAAAAAAAAAACTATTACTCTCATCCAAAAATATTTATGAAATTTTGATAGAATGTCACTTTGTTTTTCCTCTTAAAACTATCAAATTTTAGGAGTTACATTTGAACTCCAATTGAGTGGAGTTAGAGTTAGTCTAAAGCCCTAAGTCACTAAAATAAGAGTTGTAGAGCTTAAAATTTTACTTAATTAGTTTTATAAGTTAGTGCATGAAAAATGCAGTAACACAAATGCCGCTAAAGAGATTTAAACAAGTATTGAAGTTTTATGATATAGGCAAGTGCCTCTACACCATAAAAACATTATAGTTAGGAATATTTATGACAAATAAAATATAGTACTATAATTAACTTTAAAGAAACTTCACCTTAAAATTTGTTATAGGCCCCACCATATGTTAAACTAGCTCAAATAGGAGTAATTTGAATGAATCCACTTAAAAGTCCTGCAATCACAAGACTAAAATTTAATGTCTTCCTTGAAAGAAATTAAATTTTTTCCCCACTTGGACAAACAAGCATAGGGAATTTGGTGAAGTACTAGTTATTTAATAATCAATGCGTAATAAGAGGGAACAAGAGATAGAGTGTTAAAGGTATAATTATATCTTATCAATCCAATTATCTAATTCGAAATAAAGTATTTGCTTGTTGTTGTTTAGATCGAACCCAAACCAACTTTACTAAACAGGAAATGTATGGCTTTGATAATGGGTTTATGATTTCAAACCTACCAATTGAAAGAAAATGATGAATTTGTTATTTTTGTTGATATAATTTAAAAATTTAATGTGTTTAGTTTAAAAGTGTTTCAATTTAATTTAAGTGCTAAAATCTTAAATTATAAATTTATTCTAAGGGTTAGAATTTTTAGGAAATAGAATGTTTGTTTAACTTTTTAATTTAAAAATAATTTATATCTTAAAATCTAATCATCCAACTTGAATCAATAAGTTCATTTAATAGAATTTTTTTTTGGTTTAAGATAATGTCAAATTTAATATATTATTTTTGTCATGCACGGTGCTTTCTTTAGAGAGAAAGTCTTTAAGAAGTTTATGTATTTAATTTTGTTGGAATTCTCTCTTCAATTGCCGTACATAATATTGTGATCAACATAGTTCCAATGCATAGCAAAGGGATGAATATTTTAAAATCTTAGAATTTATTCTTGAATCTTAAGACATACACATTCAACTTAAAATAATGAATTGTGAGTTTTTAGTGCTAATTGAAATTAAAAGATTAATTCACCTCCATTTATGAAAGAAGCTACGTTTTTCTTCTACAAATAGGAGAACTTGTGAATAGTGTATCTTACAATCCAAGTGAACAAATCCTAAGAGAGTTATTATATTCCTCGTTGATAGAAATGGAGACTTTCTATTATAGTTAAGTTGGTGACAATTAAGATAATTTTGTATACCATTTAAGTATATCATATGAGAGATTGAAATTGATAGAGAGATCCTCAGAATTGAGAAAACATTTGCCATCTTATATAGTAGAAATCATTTTCTTGAATAGGTCTCATTATTTGTTCTCAATGGGTTTCCTGTATATAATAATTATGGTTTATTCTTTTACTCTACTCTTATTTTTGCTTACACATAGTGCTCATTTTGAGTTATAGAGAATAGGTACCATTGTTTTTCAAAAGTGGTGTTCAAAGTTTATGGTTTCCAAATTTTTTTCTAACAACCAGTTGTTGAGATGTTAGTCTTGTTGATTATATAAGTCAACAAATGATAGTGTCTCAAACAACAGAGATCTTGAACGAAAATATTGTGGTGAAATTTGAATTTTAATACATAATTGTAAAGTATAATATGTATTTTATAAGAATTTTTAAGTTATAAATTACTAAAATATATGGGACAGCAGATGGTAGATCAATTTTAGTTTACATTGTTATAATTAAAATTTAGTTGAATTAAAGTTGAAAATTTTATTTTATTTATAATTATAGTAGTTATTTTTATAATATTTTATAAATTAGTCCTTATATTTTTTATAATAGACAGTTGACATCATAATGTGGTCTACAAAAAAGTTTGTGTATTTGGTCGATTTCAAAAGATTTTTGAGACCTTGTTTTAATCTTAAAAATTGAGTTTAATAAAAAAAAATTATAATTTTAATAATAAAAATTAAGTAAAGAATAAATTTTAGTCCATATACTTAATCATGCAATGAGGATTAAATTTATTATATTGACAATATATAATTCAACAACCACATTTTCAACTCATAAAAATAATATATTCATAAATACAACAAGATATATCACACAAGATGATCTATAGATTTATATAATTTGATTTTCACGTCACAAATAATATATCATTTTTATTAATATATTTTTTCTTCAATTTAATTTTTTCTATTAATAGATTTTGATTTTTTTAAATTTAAAAATCAAAATCAATCATCAATCAATTCTATTATTAAAATAATAACTAAAATACATTAAATTAGAGAAAAAATACGGTAAATAGATGAGTCAAAGCAAACAACTTGTTTATTATAATAACTTTTTTATATAATAAAAAATTAATATAATAATAATAATGATAAATGCTAGAATTTCAATCATCTAAAATTTCCGGTAAAAAATTCTTTCATTTATAAAACTATCTGGAAGGATTTCATCATCCTGAACTTTCCTATTAAAAAATTCTTTCATCATTATAACTACCGAAATTTATTCATCCTGAAATTTCCGATAAACAATTTTTCATTTATAACTTATGAAATTTCCGGTAAAACATTCATTTATAAACTACCGGAAATTCATTTATACCTGCCGGAAAATTCATTCATCTAAAATTTCCCGGTAAAAAAAATTCCTTTCATTTATAATACTACCGAAAATTTCATTTTATTATGAAATTTTTACAGTTTTATTAAGGTAATTTGGACATTTTAAACCATAAAATTTTTAAAGAGGGGTATAAGATAAATTGAGGGTACAAAAGTCAACTATCCCGTCCATGCCATCTTTAATGGGCCTCCAAGTTTTTTAAGTTATCACAAAGATTATTTTTATTTTTTATTTGTTTAGGCCCTTAAATTTTATGCAAATTGGCCTTGATTTAGATATCCTACATACTTACATATATATTTACTATAATCACACGTTCTAATGTTATCAGTAAAAATTATAATAATAAGTTAGAAGATGAATCTGTTTGGTTTTCCCAACATGGTCTTCATCTACGAGTTTGAATGACTTTAATGTGAATTTCTAACTATTAGGCAAATCCAATGACGAGGAGGCTATTTTCTATGTGCTTTTAGTGCAATAATTTTTTATTTGTGGGACATCAAATGCAATATTTTGTCAATGAAATTTGTTGGCAAGGTTGATGGATTGGTGATTTGGTGTTATGGTATTTGACTACTAGTCAAATATCATTGATGATAGAGATAAAAGTTTCAACATATATTCATTTATGTTCTTGATAAATATTTTGAAATCTAGTTATACTATGTCACAAAAAGATTAAAAAAATGTAAAATACATCTTCCATCTTTAAATTAAACGTAATCTGTATACTAACTTTTTAGTTTTTTAACTTTTTTTTTAATGTTAAATTCATTTTTTATGTTGTAAATAATTTGTATCGATCTTATTTCCAAAACAATAAAATTGAAAACTTACACTCTCTTAATTTTTTTATAAGTTTCGGATAATTCTTAAGAGATTTTGACTGCAGTTATTCTTTAAAAACATAATCTCTTAATCAGTCTTTTTAAAAATAATTAAATAAAAGAGTGTTCCAGTGTGAGAAATATATTAGAGTTTCTGAAATCGAATACGAAATTCTCTTAATCTAGATAATAAATCACATGAAATTTATTATGTTATTATTTATATGATCGATAACAAAACTAATAATAAATTTTAAAAAAATTTCTAATTATAAATAATTGAAATGAGATAATAATTAAAAATAGTTTAACATTATAAGGTTTACAAAATAAAAGACTAATTTTTAAAAAAAATTAAAAAATTAATTTAATATTTTTCGTATATTTAAAAGATTAAATGATCTTGATGTTATTTCACGGACTATATTGTCCTTAAGTTGTGAACATATATTAGACGAAAATGGCGGATTAAATGTTGTATCAGCTTGCAATTTTTAGACGAAACCTCAATTTGGGAAAATTGATTGGTTTTTCAACGTTATAAAGTTTATTAGTATGTATTAAAAAAGTAATTTTTAATAATTTAAATAATTATTTTTTTATGTTTTCAAGAAATGAAAAATTGTTTATATGTTGTAGTGAAATATTTCATTAAAGAAAATTATTATACTTATTTTTTTTATAATCTATTAAAAAATGTTTTTTTTATTATTTTTATTATATTTTCAATTTTTCTAAAACGGTAACAAACAAACATACAACTTTATTCAATTTTAAAAAATAAATTGGTAGCCAAGACACATACTAAAATTTCTAAATGGAACTAAAACAAACATTTAAGAACTAAATATGTATTTTTAACTCAAGAATAAGAAATAAACTGGGTGAGTTTCGAGATATTAAATGGACTACGATTAAATTTTCAAAAGGATAATTTTTAATTATTATGGAAAAAGTGTATTAAAAAATATTAATTTAATTTTAAAAATAATTTTGCACTGAATAATGGATTGGGATTGTTTACATTTTCAAAACTGTCCTATAACAAATTAGGATGATATTTGTTATAACTTCCCAATCCCAATAATATTCCTAAAAAAAAAAAACTTCCCAATAATAATAATGTGCTACATATTTCTCATGTAAGCAAATTGATACTTTTGTTATAATTAAAGTCAATATTTTTAATGTTCTAACTAATATATATAATTACACAAGTCAAATTCGAAAACACTTTCGAAACTATCAAAAACATGTGTGTCAATCATACACACAAAAAATTATATAAAGAATTATCTATTTTCTTAAACAAAATAGAGAATATTAACCCGCGTAATTGCATAATTTGCGCCTAATTCAAGACAACAAGCACTTGTGAGAATAAATTATATCGACTACACTCTAAAAGGACAAATGAAAATTCGAACCTATATATAACATATTAGATGAAGAATGAGTCATGTTCTATTAAATCAATCTCTCAAAGTTACAATTCACATTAATTTTGAACACGAAAATTATGAGCAAAATAAAATATTACACATGTGAATTAATTAATTTTATTTTCTCTTGATTTTGTCTAGGTGATTGCAGAAATAATTGGGACATTTTTTTGGTGTTTGCTGGGTGTGGTGCTGTCCTTTTTGTTGAACTTGTTCTTACTATTGTGACAAATTATGTTGAGTGATGTTGTTTTGATATATTCATTGCTTGATTTATTCATAATTTATACCATTTTTGTTTACAAAAAACTCATTAGCAAAATTAGTGTAATTGAATGAGTGTTGTAGCTTAAAATTTTGCAGGACATATGTGTAATGTTTGGTCATAAATTTTTCCTATAGACCTTATTCTTTAATGATTGTTAGTTTCCTAGAAATAGACTCATTACCTTAAATTTGATTACAAACTTTGTGATATTTGGATGGTTGAATATTGATGCTAAAAATTAGTTATAAGTTAGACCAAAAGTTGTTGTATATTTTAATGACCTTGTCTATTGTTTTTGTTGAATTGCAAAATTTGGGGTTTTATTATAGAAAAATAAAATAAAATTTTCTATAAACTAGACATCAATAAACATTTCAAAGAGTGTTCGTTTACATCAATTATATTACTTATAAGTTCATGTCAGTTGATTATGCAGTTAAACTCAATTTTGTGTTGTTTTAATGTAATTTGAGGTTGTTTTAGGAAAAATCTATCATAATTATGTTTCCTTGATTTTTCTTTTACATTATAATGATTAATATGATTTAATTGACTAAATAGTGTATGTTATCATATGAATGAGTGATGTTTTATGTTATGTTGCTTTAAATCATAATAATTTGCAAGGTTAAGTGTGTGGTAATTTTAATGTATTCATTAATATATGACATTGTAATTAATTATGTGGTGTTATATATATGTGTGTGATTCTTATATATTTACTACATGTATGGATAAGGTGAGAAAGTATAAGATTTATTCTATCTAGATGAATTTTCAGTTTATATACGACAAAAGCGAGGGTAAGTGGGAAACCACTTACGGACGTAATTATATCTAATCTCACCAAAATGCAGTTACTAACAAGAAGAGCACATTGGTAAAACTAATGCAGTCTTTATGATATGCTTGTTAGGTAGAGTTTAAGTCATTAGATTACTCACGTCTAATTACTTAAATTTTTGAAAGAATCAAAGCTAGAGATCGAAAAGGTAACTCGAGAGTAATTTATAAAGAAGAGAAACTTAGATGATAAGTATATCCCTGAATTAGAATATCAAATGATTTAGTTCAACCTCTTAAGATCCATTGAGATATAATCTCATCTCAACGGTATTTAAATGTTTTTCATGTAAAAAGACTTAGATCAAGATCAGGAGAAACAAAGCATAAACATTTATGTTATAGTTGGTTAAAATTTTTAAGAAATTATTTTTGAACCATAGATGTGTTATGTGTTCCATTTTTGCTATTTCTTTTAAAGGATTAGTATGTATATTAATAAATTTGCATGACTTTGTGTCAGGATATGTATTAACCACCTCTTTTGTCGAATTATATTAACGGTCAAGTTATATTATAGACAATTAACCTATAATATTACAGATATAGATAATAATGATGATGATGATGATGATGAGAAAGAGGAGACTTGATGTGTGGTTGTCGGAATGGACAGTTTTTTGCACCTGATTCGTGAGGAGAGAATTATTGATGAGTCCCTCTTCAAGTGGGAGAAAACACCAATTGAAAGAAAAGCAAAAAAAAAAAAAATGTGTATGTGTTATTTGGTCAAGCCTACGTTGGTTGAACTAAGAGAAAGCAAGTGTGCACAAGAAAGAAAGAAAAGGAGAGTGTCACTGAGGAAAAAGTTGTGATTGAAAGAAGAAGAATTGATACCAGTGGAGGTTATTGTTTCGGCAGAAGTTTTAGTATGTTATTCTTGCCACAAAGTTGATTAGAGTTTATTATTCTAATAATTTTTATTAGTAGTTTTTGTATTCTCTAGAGTTAGTTTGTAACATCTATTTTTTGTGGTGGTGTCTGTTAGTGTTTAGTTTTCACCATTAGCTGATTATTTTTGACTCTTTAGTGTTACCATGAAGATTTTGATTGTACGGAATATTTGATTATAGTGGAGTTTATTTATTTGTTTTGGGAGACTCGTGATTTTATTTAGTAGTTTTCCATGTTAAAATTTGAGGTGTCCTATTTATATAGTTTTCTCCTTGATTATTGTTATTATTGGTATTGATATTGCGTGATAATTTCTAAGTTCATGTTCCACAAAATTAATTAATTTAACAAGATTTCATTGTACGCTCTAGTCCCTACAATTACAACATCTAAAAGCCAACCATCTAAGCAATTACAACAAGATTTCGTTGTATGCTCTGGATCAAGCCTAAGTTGGTTGAACTAAGGAGAAAAGCCAGCAGACACAAGAAAGAAGAAAAGGAGAGAGTCGTTGTAGAGTTATGATCAATCTACAAGCCTACAGATAATGTATTTTCTTGGAAAATTTGAGTGTTATATTTCCTTTATCTTTAAACACTTGTGAGTCGTAAATTGTGTGAATCATGTCTTATAAATGTTTGATTGCATGAAACTTGAGTCTATATTTAAAACATTCTTTTGATAGTTCCTTAAATTTTAAAATTATTATTTGTCTTACTTCTTTATTATCTCGTTGCTTGAATTAGTTGTGTTCTTTATTCTTTAATTTTGCCTTATGAGTTAGACTTTGTTTGAGGACAAACAAATGTTTAAACGTAAAGGAGTTGATAAATATGTTTATATACAATTTAAGAAAATATTTATCCTTTATAATATATTTTAATAGTTTTCATTTCACTTATTATTATTTATTATTCATTTTACATAATTAATATTGAAAATGAAATATTGTAAAATAGTTTAATCTAATGAAATTTAGATACAAAAAGATCAAGTTGAAGTCCGATCATATTATGCAACAAAATGCAAGTCTACACTTGAAAAAGATAAAATACAAATATAAAAAAAAATTAATAGAAAGGGAATTCTGCGGAAATGAAGACAACAAAAAATTCCTAAACCTATGGTCCAATAGAAAGATATAATAACAATATAGTTTACTCTTAAAAATAGATAAGGTGGCACATCACAATTCTAAACCCAATGATATAGATAAGAGAATAATCAATCAACACTCACTTTGGAGATTGAAATAATTGAAGTTCCAGAAAAGTGTTTAAAGTTTTAGAGCAAAAATTCATTATTTTTTAAGTTTTATTTCCTTTTTTTTATTTTTAAATTTGATAAATACTATTATTATTTATTTTATCTTCTTTATATCAATGAGTAATTAAACTCACTTCTATAATCTTTAGTAGATCTGGTGATTGAAATACCATTTTACTATGTCTTAGTTTTTAATTATTATTTTATTTTGAATTTTTATTGTTTTACTCAATTAAATTATCTTATTGTTTTATTTACATGTTTGAGATGATTAATTTTTGCAAGATTTAATATTTAATTGGGATTAAGATTCTTGTATGATGAAGATAGATACAATCTTTAAATCAATCTACTTTTTGATTCTTTATATTTTCTCTTAATTATATTTTCTGTATGATCAATTAAAAAAATTAATTTTAGAAAAAAGAATACTAAAATTGAATGACTTATATGAAAACAACTTTCTCTCTAGCTATGTTTATTTGGAACCACCAATTGTTGCCTACTTGACACCTATCAAAAGCGCGCTCATTAGAGTGAGACACATCGTACTTTAGAGAAATCTTCATAGCATATGTACATTTGCCTTGAATAATTAATTTTTTTTCTTTGAGGATTTGACTTTCAAAGCTTTGACTCAAACATCAATTTTGAAAATAAAATCAATAGTTATGAAAACTAATTTTTTTAAAACATTTTTAACACAATTTATTTACTGAAAAATACCAATATTTCAAAACTAATATTTTATAAAAAGTAATTACTCTTTTAAAATACATTAATAACTAAAATTCTCATATTTAAAATAATAACTATAATTATTATTATAATATTTTTTCAAATATTGGCATTAATATACTACCATCATTAGAGAATATTTGACATTATAAAATAAATAAATATAACATCAATACTGTATATTAATTACTAATATCATATTAAATATATATAAAATCACAATATCATAACAAGTATATAAAACATAAAGGACATTAAAACACAATATTATTACTCTCTCAAGATAACTATTTCTAAAAATAAATAACTAAAAATAAAAAAATAGTTATAAATAGTTGAAATATACCTACGTATCAAACACACTGAAAAATACTACATAATTGGGTACGCATTTATACGCGTTAAAATTACAAAAAATCTTATTCTTTAAAATATTACTAAAATACTATTATTTTAAAAAAAATGTTTAAAATAATGAAATAAAATATTTATTATTTATATCACATTATTTAATATAATATGTATCAAACTAGCACATCATAGAAAACAACTATATAACGAAATAAGTTACAAAAATTTATTGATATATATTCTAAAATAATTATAACACCAAATTAATTATTTAAAATTATATTTCACTAATAAAATACTATATTATATAAATTTGAGGTGTTACATACTTGATCTGTTTAATAAAAAATTAGACTAAGACTTTTTTTTAAAGTCTATTAATCTATATAGATCACACTCATGCTTAAAAAAAGGTCAGGTCAGATTAAAATAAAGTCTATGGTAAGTCGTTGGTCAAACTCAGACCTAAAAAATTAATTGTAAGTCAAAATCATGTTTTTTAAAATTTGATCTCACCTATTCTCATCCCCTACATATTACTAACATAATCACTTTCAAAACACTTTTCCGAAAGCAAAAAAATTGCAAACAAAATCATATATATTTTTTATAAATATTATTATAAAACTTAAAAAATATTTTTAAAAACATACTATTAAAAAATGTTTTTTTAAATGTTACAAGCAAAAACATATTTTTTCAAATATTATTAAAATTAACTTATTATATTTTAAAACTAAAAAAACAATTTAACTAAACATATTTTTTTTAAAATATTATTAAATTATTAACAAAAAAAATACTAAATATAAATGCGTAATAAAACAATTTTCTATTTAAAAATATCCTTTGACACTACTAAATAAATAGCTCAACTTAAAAATAATATATGAGTAACTAAATAATTCTATTTTATATATTAGAATGTAAATAAAGATATGATATATTTTATATGTTTAATTACTTTGTAAACAAAATTGTATTTATTTTAAAATTTTAATTAGTTTTCATATTTTATAATTTTGAATACTAATTTATTAAATATATAACAAGACAAAACTACCGTTAACGATAAAGTCATAAACATTTTTTAAATTAATTATTAATACTTTATTTTTAAGTTAATATCGAATTATATTAGTTATTTTTATATTTATACTTGATTAGATTTATATTTTTATATTTTAGATTATATTTTATAAATTGATTTATATTTATATTAATTATATTTCAATTTTATACAAGTAATTGAGTAAATTATTGTTGTTACCATATTTTAATGGTTTATAACCCAATTCATATTAAGAATAAAAGTTTCAACTAAAAAGACTCGATAAGATAAAATTTTGAATTCACTTATTATATTATATTAGTTCATCAAACACTGAATTTGGATAAAATTATAACTTATTCTTATAATATATCCTATCTTATTTATTACGAGGATAATTTATTCTTATAATATATTCATATAAAACGTAGTGTCAGGTGACCATTGTATTTGGACAACTATATAATATATATATATGACATATATTAATTATATTGAATAATTTGATTATGAAACATATAAACATGATTTAAATTTGAATTTATTATTTTTGATAAATTTGTAATTTGTAATTTATTGTTTTTCACAAATTTGATTTCTTTTTGTTGATATGTTAAATGGGGAAAGGAACAATTTTTATTCAAATATTTTAATGCACACTAAAACAATTCATTGCTTATACAATCTGAACGCCTCAAATTTCCATTTCAGCAATTCAAATTACATTTTAATGATAGATGATTGTGCTTGTAAATGCTATTTAAATGAATCCTAGGAATTAATTGTTAACATAATTAAAAATAGACAGTCAAAATAAAAAAAAATTATTTCATATGTATATGTATGACCTTAATCATTTTACCAAATTTGGTGCAAATATTATAGCTATTTCTCTTGCATCATAACTATAAAAAGAGAGACAACACTAAACTATGATTTAATCATTAAGTCATTTTGTTTTATAAAATATATTCTAAAAATATATCCATATATTGTTCTTTTTCTGTGTTTGGTGTCTAGCATCACTTGCCATTGATTTGATGATATAGTGAAAGATGATTTGGAAATAGAGAAACAGATAAAAAATTATCAATAAGTCTCCTGTCAATAGTATTCATGTATTTCATAATTTTTATGTCTATGTATTCTTCTCCTTGTTTGATTATGCTTTATTTTGTTGAACATGTTCTTACTAATTTTTTTATTTGATTTTGGTATCTATAGACAAAATTTGGATACATTGTTGATTGTATTGATATTAATAAGCAACCGGCCTTTGATCATCCTTTGTTAATTAATCATAAATTGCAGGTTCGCGCTCAATTTAATGACAAGAAATATGAATAACTTTTAATTTCTTTCAATATTTAATTTTTGTTTTTGTTTTGTTAACTTTAGAGAAACCCAGTTTTCAAAATGAAATTCAAAATCACAGTGTAAAGACTTCATCAACTAAGGCCACATTTGGGCTTGCAAAGGACCAATGTCCAATAGAAACCGTTCCTATTAGAAGGACAAACTAAAGAAGATCTCATCCGTGGCAAATCGTTTTTTAATAATCTTATATTTGACGGGAATCCGAATAATCATGTAAATTTTCTTTTATTCTTATCAATTTTTAAATGCTTTCACTTTTTATTATTTTTAACTATAGAGTAATTATAAATCAATTTATTCTATGTATAGGTTGCATCTATTTCTCTAAGAACAGTAAATCCTACATATTTTTCTTATTTTGGAGTTAGTGGAACAAATAGCATTTATAATGTAAAAGTTGAAAATGATCAATCAAGTTCCTCTGTATGTGGGTTCGAAATGGAGCTATAGATAACACTAATTTATCGGCATTGGATGGCATGTAAGTTTCATTTTATTGATTGTATATTTTCATATATACTTTTTGTACACAATTATTTATGGATGATATTTCATGAATTGATATTAGGTGGCACCGGAGTTATACGACGATGATGAAACTCATCTATTGCACTATAGACGGTAGGAATTGTTTTTAATCTCGTTTTTGAATTTTTTTCTAACAATTTAGAGTTTGTAAACCTCAAAACATAACTTTTTCAATAAAATAATTTCTTGGTTTGGAGAATAAATCATCAATTTTCATATTATTATTCATTTAAGATTAATGATGATAATATTACTTTATTTTCTTCAATATTTTACATAATTTGTTTCAACAATGACAGTCAGATAATTTCAAGAATACCGGATGCTACAATTTATTATGTTCTGGTTTTGTTCAAACAAGTAAAAGTTATTACTTAGGGTGCACCTTTTGCCAAAACATCTATCTATGGTGGAGAAATGTTTGAGATCGCAATATCCATTATTCAGGTTATCTCTATGCCTTGAAATTTCTACAATAAGAGAAAAAAATTACATTAAACTTATTTAATTATTTTTGCAAACAAAAATTTTCAAGAAAATATCATCAGTGAATTTGTATGTAATATGGTTCACAAATGTATCCAGGATCCTATAACAAAAGATTGGTGGGTGACAAGTGAAAATGAAAATCTTGGATATTTTCCAGCATCTTTATTCTCCAACATGACATCTGCTGATCAAGTCGGATGGGGCGGTAGAGCAACAACTACTTCGGGCGCTCCTGGTCCTCCAATGGGTTCAGGATACTTTCCTGATGATATATTTGATCATGCGAGTTATTTTAGATATATTACATATCAGAATAACTCTAGAAAAAACTTTTCACCAAACAAATTTTTGATACAAAGATTCATTGACAAACCTCAATGTTATAATGCTAAATTCTATGCTAATCAAGGAAAGGAGATTGGACCTGCGGCTCTCCAATTTGGAGGACCTGGTGGTAATTGTGATGGTTAGGTCATATTATAAGACTTTTAAATTTAAATAAAACTTTATATTTATATCATTGTTCATAGGTGCTGCTTGTTTCCTATAAAATCTTGTTTATTGTTACCTTAAATTTGCTTCATGTGTTATTTATTATTAGTAATTGAAACTCAAATATGTAGTAATTGAAATTCACAACATTGTTTAGATAAGTAGTAGTTGTTAAAACTACTGTCATCGTCAACGTTAGTATAAAGTTGAAAAAATCTAAAACTTTAAGCTGTTAAAACAATTTGAATTAGTTAATAAAAAACATATTTGAATAACTAATTCTGTTAATGATCAAATTTTTGTCTTCCTCTTAATATCTTTTATCTCACTTCCTTAGGAACAACATGAAGATAAACATGTTATAATGCTACGCAATCACATTACTTAACAAATTACTTAGTGACTATGACTAATAGGTCATTGACTAGGTGCCACCAATGTTATTTTCCCATCCACATGCTGATACTGATCATGTGATTTTGTAATTCTAATTCTATTACATTTACACATTGAACTACTTCTAATTCTATTACATTTACACATTGAACTACTTCTATGCGGATGGCCTATTGTTGTCAAGTGTACGTTTTCCCGGACATAATTTCGAGGAGCACAACGCCGAAGCTGTATACATCACTCTTTTTGGTCAAATGACCTTTGCAAAAATACAATGTCAAAGCAACATGTCAGAAATGAAGAGTCAAGTTCACACTATTGAATTTTCAAACAAGCTAACATAGTTTCTAGAGACTAAATATGGTTCATTTTACATTTGATGATGATAAGTCTCATTTAAGGAGAAAAAAAGTCAATGCATGATACTATATAAGCAAAAAGGCATCTGAAAAATTGATATATCTGGTCTTAATTTTTAATCAGATAAATCAATTTTTCAATAACCACTTTGCTTATATTTCATTCTGGAGGAAGTAATTTAGAAGACATGATTATGTCATGTGTGAAAGAAATATACTATCATGGTAGGACTAATTCATAAGTACTTTTGTAAAGTTTTGTACCTGTGGCCATATATTCGGGAGCCGCATAGCCGTATGTTCCCATTACTCTCGTAGAGACGTGACTATTATCGCCTGCAGGCCCGTCCTTTGCCAAGCCAAATCGGAAAGTTTTGCATTATATTTCTGTCATCAACAAAACGAAACGTTAGAAAAAGCCATTTGACAATTGAATCGTAAGAGTGATGAGGATACTTGCTTACCGAGTCAAGTAATATATTTGATGTTTTGAAGTCTCTATATATCACTTTTGCTTCATCGCTATGAAGATATGCAAGACCCTTAGCAGCATCAAGAGCAATCTTCATTCGGATACTCCAAGAAAGCGGTTGAAAGTAAGAAGCTCCTGTTCCAAAAACATTATATAAATGAGAGTTTGAGGTATTAAATAGTGTCAAGCATAAGAGAAATTTGAAGGAAAATCATTAACTTACTCCTAAATAAATGATTGTCTAAACTGCCCTTGGTCAAGAACTCATATACCAAAAGCCGTTGGTCATCTTCGAAGCAGTAACCAATCAATTTCACAAGATTAGGATGATGCAGCTGTCCCAAGTAATTGATTTCTGTCTATAGCACAAGGCTAATTAGTTACATCTAAAGAAGAAATCATCTAAATGTAAAATACAATTCTCATTCGCGACATTAACAAAAACGTATCTAATTCTCGGGATTTAAGCGAGGTTCCAAGGAAATGACACTCACCAACCATTCACTATGTCCTTGCAAACCTTCTTGGTTAAGTCTCTTGACAGCAATAACGACTCCAGTCCCAGGTTTAACCGGTACGAGTGAGTGCTCGTCAATCCACCCTTTTAAATACAGCTCCAAATCCACCTTCACCAACCACACTATCGGGACGAAAATTTCTTGTAGCAATTTTCAGCTCACTAAAGGTGAAGCTCTTCATATTTGAAGAATTCAAAATCTCGCCCTCAGTTCGAGGAGTTGGAGGCCCGGTAGTGGGAGTGGTGCGACCACTCAAGCCATTATCTTTGCTACCATCCTTTGAACTCAAACCTACACATGTCAAAATAAAACCATATATAAACATTCTAACACAATGCTTTGTTCTCTTTCTGTTAGAAACTATGTTCTTCTAACACATACTAGCACTATGCATACCATGGTTTTAAATTGTGGTCTGCAGATATTGTGAATTTTCAAGTCTCTGCAATAGTGCAACCGCAATTTAAAACCATGATGCATACATAAAACAACTTTTTTTTGTACCAGTTTTACTCTAGATTTTTGTTGTTGTAAGAACTTAGAAGAGAATGAAAAGTTCAAACACTTAAAAATTAGATAAATAAGCTTAGTTCCAAAGCTTTCCAAGTGAAGTTCTTAAAACTCTGCTTCTCATCTTAGATTTTTTTTTCTTAACCACCAAATCAAAGAAATATTTAAATTGAATACCTTAGAAAAATTCTCATACAAAGAGTGGATCTTACAAATTTCCAAAATAAACAACTTACACAATCTTGTACCAAAAAATCAATACCACATAACTCATCATCATCATCATAGCTACTAAAAAAATTCCATGATAATCAATTAAATCAAGTCCCTTTCTTAGTGAATCATTTATTCTTCAAAAACCAAAAAATTCCCATAAATTGCTTCCTAGTTTCCACCAAAACCCAATTAATTAATCTACATAAAACCACAAGGTGATCATTATAAAAAAGTTTAAACTTTTAAATACAAGGGGTAGAAAAAAAAAGAAAAAAGAACATTTTTTTAAATGAAAAGAACACATGCAACAATGATAGCATATATACCATTTCTTGGAGGGCTTTCAGCTTTGATTCTAGCACTTAAGCAACAACACATGAAGACAAAAATAGCTGAAGAACACAGAAGCAAAAAGAAGTTGAACTTCTAAAAATTGAAGAGCTTAATGAACTAAAAATTGAAGAGCTTAATGAATGAAGTAGACAAAGGAAATAAAAAAAAAAAGGTAAAAGAACATATATGCAAGTGTGAAAGCTAATTTTTAATGAACTAAAAATTGAAGAGCTTAATTGAAAGAGCTTAATGAACATATATGAAGTAGACGATTATATTCAATGTCATATTAATGTTCGTTTAATCTAAATAAAAATAAATAAATATATGTGTCAAAAACTCAATTCATATATATAATTTTTGTTAAATGGATGCCTATCAAATAAAAGTCCAGTCAATATTGGTCAGTGTTGTTATCCAAATTTTAAATATCAATCCAATGTGAAAATTATCTATATTATATTTGGTAAAACTTGACATTGGGTGAAAGAAGAAATAAGCCATTTTTGGCAAAATCATTGTCGGGGCCAACCATCCACTACAAAATTGGTCTTTTTTTGGACATGAAATAGGCATGATATTTATTTGTTTTGTATACCGGTAATAGTAGTATATAGGAGTATAAACTAGTAGAATTCATTTTGGAGTGTTTAAAATAGGCCTGCAAAATGTAAGCTAAGCATTCATAATCATTAATTAAATATTGGTAAGTAATTTATTTAGATAAAATGATAAATTTTTATGTTCTTGAAATATTAAATAATTTTTCAAATTTAATTTTATCAAAAAAATGTTTAAGCATTCATATAATTTATTTTCTCAAATAAAAAAAAAAACTTCTTATTTGGAAATACGTATTTAAGGTGATATTGTAAAATGATCTTCGATTTTAAATGTAAACTGGAGAAAAATTTCTACATATTTTTGGGTGCTAAATTAAGTTTAGGTCAGTTGGATCTCATTGTTCACCAGAGTGCAGAGAAAACTTCAAAACTCGGATAGCAAAGCTTCTTGAAGTACTTTCTTACGTTTTGCTAACATGGATTACAGTATGTTGTTATGTGTACAATGTGAGTGAATGGTTTGTGTCTAAGTTGCAAAGTGGCATGATGCTCAAAGATTGATTCCTCAGAAACACCCTTTTAATAGCCAAGAGATTATATGATCCACATTTTCTAAATTGCATAAGCTTCATCATCTAACATCTCAACTACAGGAGAAAACTACAAAATGAACAAACCAATAAGGTGATGATTAACACAAATTCACACAGAACAAAGTAAAGAAAACTTGTTGTACACACTGACCTCATCATTCTCCTCAAAATACAAACCATCAACAGCACTGTTCTTTGGAAACTCCACCCTAGGTGTGTTCTCTAACAGCTCCTTAAATTTCCTTGTTTGCCAAGAGAAAAACATTAGTACAATTCAGCATTTTTTCTTTACAAAAAATACATTGCAGCTAGAAGCAAATGTGCGAGTAACTATGAATATCTATTAGAATATGAAAATTTTAACAAAATGAAAATAAAGATCAACCAATCTAATCTGGAGTAGTTTTCCAAGTAATACTTTGCTTGTATATAATTAGGGATATCGAAGTGAATTCATATACCAGGTATCTAATGGGAGTCAGTACTTGAACCTCTATCAACCCTCACTTCATTAATAAGAGGTTAGGAAGAGAAAAAACTATTTAATTTTACCTGAAGCTTAAGAGTAGAAAATATCCAAACTTAATCCGCCAAAGTGTTTTTAATCCATTGGTATCCTGGATCATGGATTTAGTGATCAAACAGTGTTACGCTACAATTGCTATGGTAGCTGCTTCTTGACAGCATTTGAACTAAATCACGGCAGCACAATAATAGTAGTTTGTTAAAATTCTGCTGTACCTATAGCGACGCTATTTGACACACTAAATCCAACTTGTGGAGAGTAGGAGGGTGAATATCAAATAAGAGGTTTCTTTTCCCACTCCCAATGCTCTCTGGATTGACCTCCGGAGTGTACTTTCAAAGCTTTTTGAGATATAGGGTGGGAAAAGCTACTTATCAATATAGTATACTAGCAAATGAACATAAGGTCAAAGCTCATATCCCATTTTAAAAAGATCTCCATCACACGAACATCCTAGCACCAATGAAAAAGTCCTACAATTCCAAACAACAAGCATTAGTTTGAACTGAAACTCAGCAATCAAATCAAAATCCATAATGAAAACAAGATCTAAATTCTAGCCAGTGTTAGTTAAAAAGGACAGAACTATTGACAACTAGTTCGCCCCAGGATCCAACGTTCCTCACAATCATTGAACCTGTAAACTCAATGAACACCAATAAACTATGTGAAATAGATACAATTATAGATTCATTATGACCTGACTCAACATCACCTAGACGCGCATTCCATCATCACTTGATCAGCCTCTTCCACCCAATATAATTATGAAAGGGACATAGAAAGTGAACTCAGAATCCAAACACTAAATGTCCACGTCATCAGAAGTAGGTAATAAATCGGGCACCAAGTAAATATTAATATACCTTATATCTGCAAAGATAGTTGTTTGTCACATAAGATGACGTAGATCCCAAGTAAGACAGGCTACGCCAAACGAATCAAATTTCTACCAACAACCAATGAGTCTAGTCTCTGGTTATCATCCGTAGGCGGATCTTCTGGGCTAGACATAGTCATGTAATATTAGACATTGATATAATATAACATACAGATAGACCAGTTTATGACAACTAGGAAGGGTACTAACAATCTAAAAGTGATATGGGAAGTTACATACCTCCATGAGATGCAAGGCACAAACAGCATCACAACCTAGAAACCCGAACGGTGAATACCGAGGCTAGCAATGGGTTATGCCACGTTTTTTTACGACGCATGCAGAAAACGCCTCTATAGCAGCTTAATCTGCTATATTCGCAGTTGCTTCTTCTAAAAATTAGACATTAAGTCCATGAATTTTAATACCAAAGTACCCTAAATTCTGGCACCACTGCTAACATATCGAACTTTTGG
>PGTU02002305.1:0-24021 GCA_002896215.2 Cicer echinospermum
GTGATGGTGTTTCACTGGTGGAAGAAGATGATGGAGATGGAGTGCGTGCTTGAGTCTGTTTTACTCGGGCCATATCAACAAAGTTGTGTAGATTCGAAGTAGATAGAGTGTAGAATGCAGATTCAAACAAATGCAGAGACAGAAGAATGAAGAACACAAGAGAAAAGCTGAGAAAATCTGGAAAACAAAGTGCAAAAATCGATTTAGAACTGTTCCTTTTATACTCTTGACCTAGTAAATCGATTTCCAATCGATTAGGTTACCGTTGCTGGGAATCCTCAATCGATTCAGTAATGATGAGTGCCAACGGCTCAGTAACCTATGAGTAACGGGTCATATTTCAAATCGATGTTCAATCGAATTCCTGTTTACTACAATCGATCCCAAATCGATTGTCTTAAGGTTGACACTTAGCTAATCGATTCCAAATCGATGCTCGTGAAGGTTAAAAAAAAATTTTCTAAAATTTTGAATCCTGGGCTAACGTAATCGATCCCAAATCGAGTTTATAAACCTTTTTACCAGCTGGCTATCGATTTCCAAATCCGATTTAAACTGGAACACATTACTGAAAAAGTACCAGAATCAACAAAAACTTATCTTCACTAGGATCAATGATCCCTAGTTTCATCCCTATGTTCAAAACTTTCTTTTTGGCAATCTTTTGTGAAGATATCAGCTAATGTTTCTGTGTGTCACTACTCAAGTTTTGATAAACTCCATTTGAAAGTGGTCTCTTATGAAGTGATGCCTTACCTCAATATGTTTTGTCCTTGAATGCATTACAAGGTTCTTGGTTATGCTGATAGCACTTGTGTTATCACACATGATCGGCACTGTTCCTAAATCGACACCGAAGTCCATTAAATGCTGTTTCATCCACAAGATTTGAGCACAACAGCTCCCAGCTGCTATGTATTCAGCTTCTGCAGTAGACAATGCAATACTTGTTTGCTTCTTACTGAACCAAGACACTAGAGAATTACCGAGCAAATGACATGTTCCTGAAGTACTCTTTCTGTCAAGTTTACAACCAGCAAAGTCTGAGTCTGAATAACCAACCAAAGTACATGTTGAACCTTTTGGATACCACAAACCAAGACTTTTAGTACCTACCAAGTATTTGAAAATTCTCTTTACTGCACTGAGGTGAGATTCCTTCGGATTCGATTGATACCTTGCACACATACAAACGCTGAACATAATATCTGGTCGGCTTGCTGTAAGGTAGAGCAGAGATCCAATCATACCACGAAATCTAGTGACATCTACAGGCTTACCCTTCTCATCTCGGTCTAAGAAATTTCCTTGACTCATGGGTGTATCAATGGACTTAAGTTATCAAAGTTAAATTTCTTTATCAAATCAGAACAATATTTGGATTGACTAATGAAAATGCCTTGCTTGCTTTGGTTAATTTGAAATCCCAAGAAATATGACAGTTCTCCCATAATTGACATTTCAAATTTACCTTTCATTAAGTTTTCAAATTCTTTGCAAAGTTTATCATTTATTGATCCAAATATGATGTCATCAACATAAATTTGGACCAGCAAGATGTCATTTTCAGTAGTTTTTGTAAAGAGTGTCTTATCAACATTTCCTCTAGAAAAATTTTGTTGAATGAGGAAAGTGCTGAGTTTCTCATACCAAGCTCTTGGAGCTTGTTTCAACCCATAGAGGGCCTTTGAGAGTCTATACACATGGTTAGGAAAATCTGGATTTTCAAAACCTGGTGTTGACTCACACCAAAACTTCCTCTTGGAGGTCTCCCATTTGAGAAAGGCACTCTTCACATCCATTTGATATAGATTGAAGTCCATGATACATGCATAAGCCAATAAAATTCTTATAACTTCTAGTCTAGCTACTGGGGCATAGGTCTCATCAAAGTCTATTCTCTCCCTCTTGATCTATAACCCTTTGCAACTAATCTGGCTTTATTCCTAGTTATCACACCATTCTCATCTAACTTATTTCTGAACACCCACCTAGTTCCTATTAACATGCTTACCCTCTGCCTAGGTACCAAGTTCCACACCTTGTTCTCTCAAACTGGTTTAACTCCTCTTGCATAGCAAGTATCCACTCACTATCTAAAAGGGATTCCTTAATGTTCTTAGGTTCAATCTGAGATACAAAGGCTGTAAAGTTACAAAAAACTGACTAAGGCTTCTCCTAGTTGCAACACCTTTAGAGATATCGCCTATAATGTTGTCTAAAGGGTGGTTTCGGTTGAACTTCCATTCCTTAGGCAACTCACAGGTTTCTATAGTTCTACAGGGTCTGCACTAGTTGGAGGGTCAGCTATAGGTTGTTCTAGTGGTTCAGATTCATACAACATCATCCAAAATTTCATAACCTTAGAAGGAGTTTTGTTCAAGTTTTCTGGTAAAAGATTCATCAATTTACATGAACTGACTCTTCTATGGTTTTTGTTCTTTTGTTGTAGATTCTATAGGCCTTACTAGTTTGAGAAATATCTAGAAAAGATACCTTCATCTGCCTTAGGGTCAAACTTTCCTAGGTGTTCTTTGCCATTGTTTCAAAACAAAGCATTTACAACAAAAGATTCTAAAGTAGGACAGGTTTGGTTTTCTACCCTTGTAAGCTCATAGGGTGTTTTCCTAAGCAGGGCCCTAATGAGAACTCTATTCACTACATGGGTGGCTGTACTAATTGCATCTGCCCAAAAGTACTTAGGTAGGTGGAGTCCTTAAAGCATGGTCCTAGCTAAACTCTTCTAGGGATCTATTTTTCCTCTCCACTACCCCATTCTGCTGTGGTGTCCTAGGGGCTGAATAGATGTGGTTGATTCCATTTGATTCACAATAATTTTGAAAAAATATCATTTTGGAATTCACCTCCATGATCACTTTTTATTGAAACAATTTTCAAATCATTCTCATTTTGTACTAAAGCAGCAAACTTTTTGAAAACAGAGAATGTATCCACTTTTATGAGCTAAAAGTAAGTCCATGTGAATCTAGAATATCATCAACCAGCACATATCCATACAGTTTCCACCTAAACTCTTAACTTGGGCAGGTCCGAAAAGGTCCATGTGAACTAGTTGTAAAACTCTATTTGTCTAACCAAGTCTATAGAGGGAAATGGAGTCTTAACCAGTTTACTTTTCTCACATGCATCACACAGCCTATCTTTAGAGAACTTCCTATTTGGTAGACCTAAGACTAACTGTTTGCTGACAAGTTTATTCAAATGATTTATGTGTATATGAGCAATTCTTTTATGCCAAAGCCATGTTTCATCTGAGTTGGATAACAAGCAGCATACAGCACTAGGTACATAATTGAAATCCAACATGTAAATGTTGTTGATTCTGTCCCCAATTAGCTTTATGTGTTTGTCATCTTTATGCTCATAATGCAAGATTGTGATGAAAAACTTACTTGAAAACCTTTGTCACATAGCTGGCTTATACTCAGTAAGTTGTGCTTTAATCCTTCAACATATAGCACATTTTTTATTATTGCAGTTGATTCATCGCCTACATCACCAATTCCAATGATTTTTCCTCTGTTGTTATCACCATATTTGACAAAGCCTCCTTCCTTTAATGTCAGGTTCAGGAATTTGGATTTGTCACCAGTCATGTGCTTTGAGCATCCGCTATCTAGATACCATGAGTGTTTCGTGGATGTCAAGCACACCTGCGATACAAAATCAGAATTTTGTTTTAGGTCCCCAATTTAAATTGGGTCCTGGTTGGTTAGTGTCAAACACATATTTCTTTTCTATCCAAACTAGCTTCCATCCTTGATTGGCTAATTTTTTAAATTTGCAATTAGACACAAAATGTCCCTTTCTGCAACAGAAATGACATCTGCCATCAAAGGATGAATGTTTATTTGGTTTAGTAAAGATGTCATACATACTCTTAGCAATAGAAGATTTTTGACCATGTTTGACATTTCTGGTTTGCATATAACCAATACCAGATCTGTTTTTATTTTTTCTTTTGACATGCATATTTTGGTGTATATCCTAAACCAGATTTTTCATGAACATGTCTTTGATTGCTAAGTATGACATTTAGCTTATCTTTACTATTTGCAAAATTTAATAAATCAGATTTTAATGATGCAACAGTATTTTCAAGTTCAATGCACTTTGCAGATTTTTCTTGTGAATCCTTTTTCAGTTGTTCACATAAATTTTCAATTTCTTTATGCTCAACATTCATTTGTTCAAGCATTTTCTTTGTGCTTAACAACTGTTTTATGGAGTTCACATAATCATCATGCAGTTCATTGAAAGCTTCTTAAAGTTCATCATAGGTTGGATTAGATTGTGAACTAACCTCATTTTCTGATTCTGAATCTGTATCTGCCATGAGACACAAGTTGACTTCTTCTTCATCAGAAGATGCAGAGGATTCATCTTTATCATTCCATGCAATATAAGCTTTCTGGTTTTGGTGACTGGTTCCTTGCCTTTTGATTTTGTAGCTCTATTCTTGTTTTGCAATTTGTAGCATTCTGACTTTATGTGACCAGTTTTACCACATTCATAGCATGTAATGGTCTTGTTGTCAGTAGTCTTGGAGCTAGATGGTTTTTCTGAATTTGTTGTCTTTCTTCTTCAGAAACTTCTTGAATTTCTTGACAAGCAACCCGATTTCCGGCTCTTCAGATTCACTACTGGATTGATCTGAGCAGCTATCTGATTCAGTTTTCGATTGCTGGGCTTGAAACCTTCAGGGATAGTCCTTTCTTTTTGCGGCTTTCCATCTCTGATTCGTCCAGTCGATGTAATTCCATCTCATGTTCTCTTAGTTTACCAAACAAAGTTGCAGTCGTCATCTTAGCTAGATCTTTAGATTCTGCTATGGCTGTTATCTTTGGCTGCCATTCTCTGGTTAGACATCTCATTATTTTTCCAATCTGCTGTTCGTTATCCACTTGCTTTCCCAATGCATGAAGATTATTCACAATGTGTGTGAATCTGGTTTGCAGATCACTGATGGATTCGTCCCTTTTCATGCTGAATAACTCATATTCGTGCATAAGTGTGTTTACGCGAGCTCTCTTCACGTTTGTGGTTCCTTCATGTGTTTCTTGAAGAATGTCCCACATTTCTTTTGCTGACTTGCAGTTTGACACTCTAAAAAATTCTTCTGCACAAAGAGCAGATGTTATAATGTTCTTAGCCTTTGCATTATAACCTACCTTTTTCTTGTCATCATCTGACCAGTCGGCTCTAGGCTTGAGAATCATTGAGTCATTGGTTCCTGCAATCTTGGGAATATATAGACCATTTTTCAACAGCGTCAAGGATGTCTATGCCACTGGCTTCCAAGAAGATTAGCATCCTATGCTTCCAGTACATATAAGCTGTTCCGTTGAAAGCTGGAGGTCTTGCTAACGATGCGCCTTCTCCCAGAAAATCGTTTGAGGCCATAGTGCTTTTATGAGTATTACCTCTCGAAAAGTTAGGCTCTGAGGCCAATTGTTGGTATATATGACCTCGTAATAAGCGGAATATATCAGAATGTATCAGTTCTTTATGAAATTAAATCAATTTCATACACACAGCGGAAATTAAATTGTGGCATACAAGATTAGCAAGTTTTATTAGATTGATATGAGATTTAATCAAGATGCATACAAGCAAAATTATCAGATTAAACAATATTACTTATTACAGATATGTTTAACATGCATCTAATTTTAATCACATATACAGATATATCTAGATAGTAAATCAAAGGAGTTAAGGGTTAGAGAAGATTGCACCAAGGATTTATACTGGTTCAGTTGTCCACTTGACAACCTACATCCAGTCCTGCAAATCCAAACGGATTTTAGATTTTCTTCTCCAATAGAAAGAATCAATTACAGATTGTCCAGTTTCCTCCTCGAAACCTATCTATCTTAATGATCTCTTTCCTATTGATCACCCTCTGATCCTTGTAGATACTCAGCCAACCTATCACAGAATCAAAGTACAACTCTTTCGTGTTTGAGCACTCTCACCCAAGAAAGTAGTCACCAGTTTCTAGCTGGCTTTTCTTGCTTTTGTTTTTGTTTAAAAGAATTATTACAAACAGAATACAGAAAGAATAAAAAGTAGTCTTCAATCTTGGTCAAAATGGCTTCTCACAATTCTGGATATTCAAAGATTTGTTTATGAGAATCCTTGTCTTTCAAGATCACTTTTCCAGCTATCTAATTGATTGTTGATAATCCTCTTTTTCTTTTTGATCTGAAAAAGTAATCTCAATGCATTAACCAAGTGTTATTGTGTATCAAGAATATTCAATGTATATTTCAGATTGATATCATTGTTATTATCATTCATGTTATTGAAAGACAGATTGAAGACAGTTTATATAGTTTCTGAAAACCACATTAATCAATCGATTTACCATCGATTTCATAAAGTGATAAACCAGTCTAATCGATTTGCCAATCGATTATCGTGTGTCTTGTTTTTCTTGAATCTTGAAACTATATAACCCAATCGATTTACCAATCGATTCTTTAAACAACATTTCTCAGTGATTATGTTAAGACTGATATGAATCGATTTCGTAATCGATTGCAGATGTTATGTTCAAACTGAAACACATATCAATCGATTCCATAATCGATTTATCAAATCTTCATAATCGATTAACAAATACTAAAATCGATTTGATCACACGCTCAGAGTTCACTGGGTTTTCAAAAGGTTTTGTCAATCGATTTGCCAATCGATTGTGTTTGAGTCAGTGACTCAGCTATTTTGATACTAATCGACGTGCCAATCGATTTGTATGTATTTGTCTGAAAACGTTCTTACCTGGGATTTGGTTCAATCGATTTCCCAATCGATTTCGACCAAATTTAACTTGATTGAAATATTACAACATAGATTGTCCAATCGATTTGTATGTCACAGGAAAAAGTTATTTTGCAAGTGATTTTTAAGTAATCGATTTGCCAATCGATTAAGTTTAAAACTGGGTTTCCACTGTGACTTGTCCAATCGATTTCCCAATCGATTTATTTCAATCAGGTTTACTTTGTGAATTGTATAATCGATTTGTCAATCGATTACCCTCAAAACTGGGGTGCCACTGACTTGTGCATTTTCAATTTCTAATTCAGTCAGTCGATTGCCCAATCGATTATACCAACACAAACAGTTGTGTTTCCTTACACCTTTGTTTATGAAATCGATTTCCCAATCGATTTGCTTTAGTCAAAAGTCAACTTTTGTTGATTTCTTGTGTTTCAAGCAACCTGTTCCAAGTGTGTAGGATTTGATTGTTGTTCCTGAAATCTTGCTCAATTCAAATATTAGATTTATCATGTATTGTATGAACATTGTTGAATTATTAATTATGTCAAAATTAGGAATCAAAGGATCAAAATCCAACAATCTCCCCCTTTTTGGCATAATTGACAATTCATACAATTGTAACTTGAGCATTTCAAAACAACAAGCATAAGTGTATTATAAACAACATTATTAATTGTTATTAAGTAACAGAGCAACTGTCAAGTTATAATATTTCTCCCCCTTTGTCATTTAAGTCAAAAAGGTAGAAACAATTTCTCCCCCTTTGTTAAAGAACATATGCATTGGATTTGAAACATATAACACAGTGCATCAGAAACAATGAAGTTTATATGTATAAAGGCAAAATCAATCAATGCAATTAATGAGCAACTTAGATGATTAAAGCCAAAAAGATATAACATTTTATAAAAAAATTCATCATACATCACAGAATTATAACAGGTCAGAGCAAAACAGTATGAAACCTAAGGGTCCTAAACACCTAGTGTGGGCTGGTCCTCACTATCATCTAAGGGAGAGGTTGAGACTGCTGTATTAACCTCAGCAGGTGTCTCCTCACCGTGAGTCTCAGGGTTAACTAGGGGTTTGGGTTAGGTTCATCCGTAGCTTGTCGACCAATCTCTGCGACGTCTTCAAAAGACAGTTTGATGCCGAGGTGTGCCTGAATCTCATCCACATTTTGAACACTGAGTTCAAGGAGGCTTGCATGGTCCTTTAGACTTGCTTCTACTCTGGACTGAAATTCCAACACTTTGGCATTGTGTGCCATCTGAGCTTCAATGAATTCCAAAATTCTGTTCACAAAATCAGGAGTAGCAGATTCAGTAACTGGTGGAGGCTGAGACTGAGGTTGAGGTTGAGGTTGGGGCTGGACAGGGTCAGCAGCTGCTTGAGGTCTTATCCATTTACCATGTAATCGCTTCAGTTGCATCTGATTCACTATCGATTCACCAAACACCAATGTCGTTTTAGCAGATTCCCTCATTTCCAAATGAAACCTTGAAGTGTTTGAGAATTTTAGTTATCAACTGTGGATAAGGCAGCATCAGCTTGCTTTGAGATGCTTCCAACATGTGCCTTAGCACAATCCAACACCAGCTCATCCTTAACTCTTTGGATAAGCCCCACAACAGTATGATGTCCAACTTCTGGACTACTGCGTGATTTCCCGATCGTGGAACCAACATACGCGTCAAAGCATACATCAACATCCTCTGTTGAACCTTCATCTGACCAATGGGCAGTGAAATCGATTCAACAAACCCATCGACCATCAGGTCTTTAACTGCGGTATGCCTATCAAGTGTTTCTTCCCACCTTTCATCGGCAGTGTCGGCTTCTGTGCTGCCATCAATAGATTTGCCGTAGAAAGGCAATCCAGATAAAGTTGAGAAATCATCAAAAGTCATTGTAATCCTTTTTCCCTTAACTGAAGCAGTAAAACCTTCTTCAGTCATCTTGAATGTAGAGTAAAACTCCCTGATCAGCCTTGGATAGCTGTCAAGTGTAGGAAGACAGAAAACTTTCCAATCCATGAAACCTGAGGTGGTTCTGAAAAGTAAATTCCACAACATCAAAATATTCAAAATCCATGGTTCTAGCTTCATGAATTTTCCTTTTTGCGAAGTCTGTAGACAAAGATGGTTGTACCTCCCTTTCCTTTGGTGCAGAGACCTTCTTAGGAGGTGGAGAAGAAGTAGGCTTCTTCTTCCTTTTCTGAGTAATTACTTTCATGGCATCAGCCATGAGCTTTTCAGTAGGGGGCTCTTTGCGTTTCTTCGACTTTTCCTGGATTGGGGCAGGAGCTTTTCCTTTATCTTTTGCAAGAATTTTGTGAGTTGGGATGGGTACTCTTTTTGTTAAAGTTGGGGGTGGTGATGGTGTTTCACTGGTGGAAGAAGATGATGGAGATGGAGTGCGTGCTTGAGTCTGTTTTACTCGGGCCATATCAACAAAGTTGTGTAGTCCAATTAGATTTTAACCAATCTTGTGCATCCAATAAGTTCATTTGTGTCATTGGATTAACATTTAGGGTCATTTTTGTCCTCCCTAGACTTATTCTAGTCCAATTAGGGTGTATTAACCAATCTTGTGCATCCAATCGTGTCATTTGTGTAACTGGATTAACATTTAGGACATTTTCTTTGTTGCTATGCTTATTCTAGTCCAATTAGGGTTTTTAACCAATCTTGTGCATCCAATAAGTTCATTTGTGTCATTGGATTATCATTTAGGTCATTTTCGTCCTCCGTAGGCTTATTCTTGTCCAATTAGGGTTTTTACAAATCTTGTGCATCCAATAGGTGTGTTTGTGTCATTGGATTAACATTAAGGTCATTTTCGTCCTCCCTGGGCTTATTCTAGTCGAATTAGGGTTTTTAACAAATCTTGTCCATCCAACAGGTGTGTTTGTGCCATTGGATTAACATTTAAGTAATTTTCGTCCTCCCTAGGCTTATTCTAGTTTAATTAGGGTTTTTAACAAATCTTGTGCTCCAATAAGTTCATTTGTGTCATTGGATTAACATTTAGATCATTTTCGTCCTCCAAAGGCTTATTCTAGTCCAATTAGAGTTTTTAACCAAACTTGTGCATCCAATAAGTTCATTTGTGTCATTGGATGAACATTTAGGTCATTTTCGTCCTCCCTAGGCTTATTCTTGTCCAATTAGGATTTTTAACCAATCTTATGCATCCAATAAGTTCATTTGTGTCATTGGATTAACATTTAGGTCATTTTCGTACTCCCTCGGCTTTTTCTAGTCCAATTAGGGTTTTTAACTAATCTTGTTCATCCTATACGTGTGTTTGTGTCATTGGTTTAACATTTAGACCATTTTCCTCTTCCCTAGGCTTATTTTGTCCAATTAGAGTTTTTAAACAATCTTGGGAATCCAATAAGTTCATTTGTTTCATTGGATTAACATTTAGGCCATTTTCGTCCTCCCTAGGCTTTTTCTTGTCCAATTAGGGTTTTTAACCAATCTTGTGCACCAATAGGTGTGTTTGTGTCATTGGATTAACATTTAGGTCATGGTTGTCCTCCCTAGTCTTATTCTAGTCCAATTTAGATTTTTAACCAATCTTGTGCATCCAATAAGTTCATTTGTGTCATTGGATTAACATTTAGGTCATTTTTGTCCTCCCTAGACTTATTCTAGTCCAATTAGGGTGTATAACCAATCTTGTGCATCCAATCGGTGTGTTTGTGTAACTGGATTAACATTTAGGACATTTTCTTTGTTGCTATGCTTATTCTAGTCCAATTAGGGTGTTTAACCAATCTTGTGCATCCAAAAAGTTCAATTGTATCATTGGATTATCATTTAGGTTATTTTCGTCCTCCGTAGGCTTATTCTTGTCCAATTAGGGTTTTTTACAAATCTTGTGCATCCAATAGGTGTGTTTGTGTCATTGGATTAACATTTAGGTCATTTTCGTCCTCCCTAGGCTTATTCTTGTCCAATTAGGGTTTTTAACCAATCTTGTGCATCCAATAGGTGTGTTTGTGTCATTGGATTAACATTTAGGTCATTTTCGTCCTCCCTAGGCTTATTCTAGTTTAATTAGGGTTTTTAACCAATCTTGTGCATCCAATAAGTTCATTTGTGTCATTGGATTAACATTTAGGTCATTTTCGTCCTCCCTAGGCTTATTCTAGTCCAATTAGAGTTTTTAACCAATCTTGTGCATCCAATAAGTTCATTTGTGTCATTGGATTAACATTTAGGTCATTTTCGTCCTCCCTAGGCTTATTCTAGTCCAATTAGGATTTTTTAACCAATCTTGTGCATCCAATAAGTTCATTTGTGTCATTGGATTAACTATTTAGGTCATTTTCGTCCTCCCTAGGCTTATTCTAGTCCAATTAGGGTTTTTAAACAATCTTGTGCATCCAATAGGTGTGTTTGTGTCATTGGATGAACATTAGGTCATTTTTCGTCCTCCCTAGGCTTATTCTTGTCCAATTAGAGTTTTTAACCAATCTTGTGCATCCAATAAGTTCATTTGTGTCATTGGATTAACATTTAGGTCATTTTCGTCCTCCCTAGGCTTATTCTTGTCCAATTAGGGTTTTTAACCAATCTTGTGCATCCAATAAGTTCATTTGTGTCATTGGATGAACATTTAGGTCATTTTCGTCCTCCCTAGTCTTATTCTTGTCCAATTTAGGGTTTTTTAACCAATCTTGTGCATCCAATAAGTTCATTTGTGTCATTGGATTGAACATTTAGGTCATTTTCGTCCTCCCTAGACTTATTCTAGTCCAATTAGGGTTTTTACCAATCTTGTGCATCCAATAGTGTGTTTGTGTCATTGGATTAACATTTAGGTCATTTTCGTCCTGCTATGCTTATTCTTGTCCAATTAGGGTGTTTAACCAATCTTGTGCATCCAATAAGTTCATTTGTGTCATTGGATTAACATTTAGGTCATTTTCGTCCTCCGTAGGCTTATTCTCTTGTCCAATTAGGGTTTTTAACCAATCTTGTGCATCCAATAAGTTCATTTGTGTCATTGGATTAACATTTAGGTCATTTTCGTCCTCCCTAGGCTTATTCTTGTCCAATTAGGGTTTTTTAACCAATCTTGTGCATCCAACAGGTGTGTTTGTGTCATTGGATTGAACATTTAGGTCATTTTCGTCCTCCCTAGGCTTATTCTAGTCCAATTAGGGTTTTTAACCAATCTTGTGCATCCAATAAGTTCATTTGTGTCATTGGATTAACATTTAGGTCATTTTCGTCCTCCTAGGCTTATTCTAGTCCAATTTAGGTTTTTTAACCAATCTTGTGCATCCAATAAGTTCATTTGTGTCATTGGATTAACATTTAGGTCATTTTCGTCCTCCCTAGGCTTATTCTAGTCCAATTAGGGTTTTTAACCAATCTTGTGCATCCAATAAGTTCATTTGTGTCATTGGATTAACATTTAGGTCATTTTCGTCCTCCCTAGGCTTATTCTTGTCCAATTAGGGTTTTTAACCAATCTTGTGCATCCAATACGTGTGTTTGTGTCATTGGATTTGAACATTTAGGTCATTTTCGTCCTCCCTAGGCTTATTCTTGTCCAATTAGGTTTTTTAACCAATCTTGTGCATCCAATAAGTTCATTTGTGTCATTGGATTAACATTTAGGTCATTTTCGTCCTCCCTAGGCTTATTCTTGTCCAATTAGGGTTTTTAACCAATCTTGTGCATCCAATAGGTGTCATTTGTGTCATTGGATTAACATTTAGGTCATTTTTCGTCCTCCCTAGGCTTATTCTAGTCCAATTAGGGTTTTAACCAATCTTGTGCATCCAATAAGTTCATTTGTGTCATTGGATGAACATTTAGGTCATTTTCGTCCTCCCTAGGCTTATTCTTGTCCAATTAGGGTTTTTAACCAATCTTGTGCATCCAATAAGTTGTTTGTGTCATTGGATGAACATTTAGGTCATTTTCGTCCTCCCTAGGCTTATTCTTGTCCAATTAGGGGTTTTAACCAATCTTGTGCATCCAATAAGTTCATTTGTGTCATTGGATTAACATTTAGGTCATTTTCGTCCTCCCTAGGCTTATTCTTGTCCAATTAGGGTTTTTAACCAATCTTGTGCATCCAATAGGTGTGTCATTTGTGTCATTGGATTAACATTTAGGTCATTTTCGTCCTCCCTAGGGCTTATTCTAGTCCAATTAGGGTTTTTAACCAATCTTGTGCATCCAATAGGTGTGTTTGTGTCATTGGATTAACATTTAAGTCATTTTCGTCCTCCCTAGGCTTATTCTAGTCCAATTAGGTTTTTAACCAATCTTGTGCATCCAATAAGTTCATTTGTGTCATTGGATTAACATTTAGGTCATTTTCGTCCTCCTAGGCTTATTCTTGTCCAATTAGGTTTTTAACCAAATCTTGTGCATCCAATAAGTTCATTTGTTGTTCATTGGATTAACATTTAGGTCATTTTCGTCCTCCCTAGGCTTATTCTAGTCCAATTAGGTTTTTAACCAATCTTGTGCATCCAATAAGTTCATTTGTGTCATTGGATTAACATTTAGGTCATTTTCGTCCTCCCTAGGCTTATTTCTAGTCCAATTAGGGTTTTTAACCAATCTTGTGCATCCAATAAGTTGTTTGTGTCATTGGATGAACATTTAGGTCATTTTCGTCCTCCCTAGGCTTATTCTTGTCCAATTAGGGTTTTTAAACAATCTTGTGCATCCAATAAGTTCATTGTGTCATTGGATTAACATTTAGGTCATTTTCGTCCTCCCTAGGCTTATTCTTGTCCAATTAGGGTTTTTAACCAATCTTGTGCATCCAATAGTTCATTTGTGTCATTGGATTAACATTTAGGTCATTTTCGTCCTCCCTAGTCTTTATTCTAGTCCAATTAGATTTTTAACCAATCTTGTGCATCCAATAAGTTCATTTGTGTCATTGGATGAACATTTAGGTCATTTTCGTCCTCCCTAGGCTTATTCTTTAGTCCAATTAGGGTTATAACCAATCTTGTGCATCCAATAAGTGTGTTTGTGTCATTGGATTAACATTTAGGTCATTTTTCGTCCTCCCTAGGCTTATTCTTGTCCAATTAGGGGTTTTTAACCAATCTTGTGCATCCAATAAGTTCATTTGTGTCATTGGATGAACATTTAGGTCATTTTCGTCCTCCCTAGGCTTATTCTTGTCCAATTAGGGTTTTTAACCAATCTTGTGCATCCAATAGGTGTGTTTGTGTCATTGGATGAACATTTAGGTCATTTTCGTCCTCCCTAGGCTTATTCTTGTCCAATTAGGGTTTTTAACCAATCTTGTGCATCCAATATGTTCATTTGTGTCATTGGATTAACATTTAAGTCATTTTCGTCCTCCCTAGGCTTATTCTTAGTCCAATTAGGGTTTTAAACAATCTTGTGCATCCAATAAGTTCATTTGTGTCATTGGATGAACATTTAGGTCATTTTCGTCCTCCTCCTAGGCTTATTCTTGTCCAATTAGAGTTTTTAACCAATCTTGTGCATCCAATAAGTTCATTTGTGTCATTGGATGAACATTTAGGTCATTTTCGTCCTCCCTAGGCTTATTCTAGTCCAATTAGGGTTTTTAACCAATCTTGTGCATCCAATAAGTTCATTTGTGTCATTGGATGAACATTTAGGTCATTTTCGTCCTCCCTAGGCTTTTTCTTGTCCAATTAGGTTTTTAACCAATCTTGTGCATCCAATAAGTGTGTTTGTGTCATTGGATGAACATTTAGGTCATTTTCGTCCTCCCTAGGCTTATTCTTGTCCAATTAGAGTTTTTAACCAATCTTGTGCATCCAATAAGTTCATTTGTGTCATTGGATTAACATTTAGGTCATTTTCGTCCTCCCTAGGCTTATTCTTGTCCAATTAGGGTTTTTAACCAATCTTGTGCATCCAATAGGTGTGTTTGTGTCATTGGATGAACATTTAGGTCATTTTCGTCCTCCCTAGGCTTATTCTAGTCCAATTAGGATTTTTAACCAATCTTGTGCATCCAATAAGTTCATTTGTGTCATTGGATGAACATTTAGGTCATTTTCGTCCTCCCTAGACTTATTCTAGTCCAATTAGGGTTTATAACCAATCTTGTGCATCCAATAGGTGTGTTTGTGTCATTGGATTAACATTTAGGTCATTTTCGTCCTCCTATGCTTATTCTAGTCCAATTAGGGTTTTAACCAATCTTGTGCATCAAATAAGTTCATTTGTGTCATTGGATGAACATTTAGGTCATTTTCGTCCTCCCTAGGCTTATTCTTGTCCAATTAGGGTTTTTAACCAATCTTGTGCATCCAATAGGTGTGTTTGTGTCATTGGATTAACATTTAGGTCATTTTCGTCCTCCCTAGGCTTATTCTAGTCCAATTAGGGTTTTTAACCAATCTTGTGCATCCAATAGGTGTGTTTGTGTCATTGGATTAACATTTAGTCATTTTCGTCCTCCCTAGGCTTATTCTTGTCCAATTAGGGTTTTTAACCAATCTTGTGCATCCAATAAGTGTGTTTGTGTCATTGGATGAACATTTAGGTCATTTTTCGTCCTCCCTAGGCTTATTCTTGTCCAATTAGGGTTTTTAACCAATCTTGTGCATCCAATAAGTGTGTTTGTGTCATTGGATAACATTTAGGTCATTTTCGTCCTCCCTAGGCTTATTCTTGTCCAATTAGGGTTTTTTAACCAATCTTGTGCATCCAATAAGTTCATTTGTGTCATTGGATGAACATTTAGGTCATTTTCGTCCTCCCTAGGCTTATTCTTGTCCAATTAGGGTTTTTAACCAATCTTGTGCATCCAATAAGTGTGTTTGTGTCATTGGATGAACATTTAGGTCATTTTCGTCCTCCCTAGGCTTATTCTTGTCCAATTAGGGTTTTTAACCAATCTTGTGCATCCAATAAGTTCATTTGTGTCATTGGATTAACATTTAGGTCATTTTCGTCCTCCCTAGGCTTATTCTTGTCCAATTAGGGTTTTTTTTTAACCAATCTTGTGCATCCAATAGGTGTGTCATTGTGTCATTGGATGAACATTTAGGTCATTTTCGTCCTCCCTAGCTTATTCTTGTCCAATTAGGGTTTTTAACCAATCTTGTGCATCCAATAAGTTCATTTGTGTCATTGGATTAACATTTAGGTCATTTTCGTCCTCCCTAGGCTTATTCTTGTCCAATTAGGGTTTTTAACCAATCTTGTGCATCCAATAGGTGTGTTTGTGTCATTGGATGAACATTTTAGTCATTTTTCGTCCTCCTAGGCTTATTCTAGTCCAATTAGGGTTTTTAACCAATCTTGTGCATCCAATAGGTGTGTTTGTGTCATTGGATGAACATTTAGGTCATTTTCGTCGTCTCCCTAGGCTTATTCTTGTCCAATTAGGGTTTTTAACCAATCTTGTGCATCCAATAAGTTCATTTGTGTCATTGGATGAACATTTAGGTCATTTTCGTCCTCCCTAGGCTTATTCTTGTCCAATTAGGGTTTTTAACCAATCTTGTGCATCCAATAGTGTGTCATTTGTGTCATTGGATTAACATTTTAGTCATTTTCGTCCTCCCTAGGCTTATTCTTGTCCAATTAGGGTTTTTAACCAATCTTGTGCATCCAATAAGTTCATTTGTGTCATTGGATTGAACATTTAGGTCATTTTCGTCCTCCCTAGGCTTATTCTTGTCCAATTAGGGTTTTTAACCAATCTTGTGCATCCAATAAGTTCATTTGTGTCATTGGATGAACATTTAGGTCATTTTCGTCCTCCCTAGGCTTATTCTTGTCCAATTAGGGTTTTTAACCAATCTTGTGCATCCAATAAGTTCATTTGTGTCATTGGATGAACATTTAGGTCATTTTCGTCCTCCCTAGGCTTATTCTTGTCCAATTAGGGTTTTTAACCAATCTTGTGCATCCAATAAGTTGTGTTTGTGTCATTGGATGAACATTTAGGTCATTTTCGTCCTCCCTAGGCTTATTCTTGTCCAATTAGAGTTTTTAACCAATCTTGTGCATCCAATAAGTTCATTTGTCATTTGTGTCATTGGATGAACATTTAGGTCATTTTCGTCCTCCCTAGGCTTATTCTTGTCCAATTAGGGTTTTTAACCAATCTTGTGCATCCAATAAGTGTGTTTGTGTCATTGGATGAACATTTAGGTCATTTTCGTCCTCCCTAGGCTTATTCTTGTCCAATTAGGTTTTTAACCAATCTTGTGCATCCAATAAGTTCATTTGTGTCATTGGATGAACATTTAGGTCATTTTCGTCCTCCCTAGACTTATTCTTGTCCAATTAGGGTTTTTAACCAATCTTGTGCATCCAATATTAGTGTGTTTGTGTCATTGGATGAACATTTAGGTCATTTTTGCTAGGCTTATTCTTGTCCAATTAGGGTGTTTAACCAATCTTGTGCATCCAATAAGTTCATTTTGTGTCATTGGATTAACATTGTTAGGTCATTTTCGTCCTCCCTAGGCTTATTCTTGTCCAATTAGGGTTTTTAACCAATCTTGTGCATCCAATAGGTTCATTTGTGTCATTGGATTAACATTTAGGTCATTTTCGTCCTCCCTAGGCTTATTCTTGTCCAATTAGGGTTTTTAACCAATCTTGTGCATCCAATAAGTTGTGTTTGTGTCATTGGATTAACATTTAGGTCATTTTCGTCCTCCCTAGGCTTATTCTTGTCCAATTTAGGTTTTTTAACCAATCTTGTGCATCCAATAAGTTCATTTGTGTCATTGGATGAACATTTAGGTCATTTTCGTCCTCCTAGGCTTATTCTTGTCCAATTAGGGTTTTTAACCAATCTTGTGCATCCAATAAGTTCATTTGTGTCATTGGATTAACATTTAGGTCATTTTCGTCCTCCCTAGGCTTATTCTTGTCCAATTAGGGTTTTTAACCAATCTTGTGCATCCAATAAGTTCATTTGTGTCATTGGATTAACATTTAGGTCATTTTCGTCCCTCCTAGGCTTATTCTTGTCCAATTAGGGTTTTTAACCAATCTTGTGTGCATCCAATAGGTGTCATTTGTGTCATTGGATGAACATTTAGGTCATTTTCGTCGTCCTCCCTAGGCTTATTCTTGTCCAATTAGGGGTTTTTAACCAATCTGTGCATCCAATAAGTTCATTTGTGTCATTGGATTAACATTTAGGTCATTTTCGTCCTCCCTAGGCTTATTCTTGTCCAATTAGGGTTTTTAACCAATCTTGTGCATCCAATAGTTCATGTTTGTGTCATTGGATTAACATTTAGGTCATTTTCGTCCTCCCTAGGCTTATTCTTGTCCAATTTAGGTTTTTTAACCAATCTTGTGCATCCAATAAGTTCATTTGTGTCATTGGATTAACATTTAGGTCATTTTCGTCCTCCCTAGGCTTATTCTTGTCCAATTAGGGTTTTTAACCAATCTTGTGCATCCAATAAGTGTCATTTGTGTCATTGGATTAACATTTAGGTCATTTTCGTCCTCCCTAGGCTTATTCTTGTCCAATTAGGGTTTTTAACCAATCTTGTGCATCCAATAAGTTCATTTGTGTCATTGGATGAACATTTAGGTCATTTTCGTCCTCCCTAGGCTTATTCTTGTCCAATTAGGGTTTTTAACCAATCTTGTGCATCCAATAAGTTGTTTGTGTCATTGGATTAACATTTAGGTCATTTCGTCGTCCTATTCTTCAATTAGGGTTTTTAACCAATCTTGCATGCAATAGTTCATTTGTGTCATTTATCATTTTCGTCCATCCCAGGCTTATTCTTGTCCAATTAGGTTTTAACCAATTGTGCATCCAATAACATTTTGTGTCAACAACATTTAGGTCATTTTTCGTCCTCCCTAGGCTTATTCTTGTCCAATTAGGGTTTTTAACCAATCTTGTGCATCCAATAAGTTCATTTGTGTCATTGGATTAACATTTAGGTCATTTTCGTCCTCCCTAGGCTTATTTGTCCAATTAGGGTTTTTTAACCAATCTTGTGCATCCAATAAGTTCATTTGTGTCATTGGATTAACATTTAGGTCATTTTCGTCCTCCCTAGGCTTATTCTTGTCCAATTAGGGGTTTTTAACCAATCTTGTGCATCCAATAAGTTCATTTGTGTCATTGGATGAACATTTAGGTCATTTTCGTCCTCCCTAGGCTTTTTCTTGTCCAATTAGGGTTTTTAACCAATCTTGTGCATCCAATAAGTGTGTTTGTGTCATTGGATTAACATTTAGGTCATTTTCGTCCTCCCTAGGCTTATCTTGTCCAATTAGGGTTTTTAACCAATCTTGTGCATCCAATAAGTTCATTTTGTGTCATTGGATTAACATTTAGGTCATTTTCGTCCTCCCTAGGCTTTATTCTTGTCCAATTTAGGGTTTTTAAACCAATCTTGTGCATCAATAGTGTGTTTGTGTCATTGGATTAACATTTAGGTCATTTTCGTCCTCCCTAGGTCTTATTCTAGTCCAATTTAGGTTTTTAACCAATCTTGTGCATCCAATAAGTTCATTTGTGTCATTGGATTAACATTTAGGTCATTTTCGTCCTCCCTAGACTTATTCTAGTCCAATTAGGGTTTTTAACCAATCTTGTGCATCCAATCGGTGTGTTTGTGTCATTGGATGAACATTTAGGTCATTTTCGTCCTCCTAGGGTTATTCTTGTCCAATTAGGTTTTTAACCAATCTTGTGCATCCAATAAGTTGTGTTTGTGTCATTGGATGAACATTTAGGGTCATTTTCGTCCTCCGTAGGCTTATTCTTGTCCAATTAGTGGTTTTTACAAATCTTGTGCATCCAATAAGTGTGTTTGTGTCATTGGATGAACATTAAGGTCATTTTCGTCTCCTAGGCTTATTCTAGTCGAATTAGGGTTTTTAACAAATCTTGTGCATCAAACAGGTGTGTTTGTGGCCATTGGATAACATTTAAGTATTTTTCGTCCTGTTGGTATATATGACCTTCGTAATAAGCGGAATATTATCAGAATGTATCAGTTCTTTATGAAATTAAATCAATTTCATACCACAGCGGAAATTAAATTGTGGCATACAAGATTAGCAAGTTTTATTAGATTGATATGAGATTAATCAAGATGAATACAAGCAAAATTATCAGATTAAAAAAATATTACTTATTACAGAATATGTTTAACATGCATCTAATTTTAATGACATATACAGATATATCAAGATAGTAAATCAAAGGAGTTAAGGGTTAGAGAAGATTGCACCAAGGATTTAATACTGGTTCAGTTTGTCCACTTGACAACCTACATCCAGTCCTGCACAATCCAAACGGATTTCAGATTTTCTTCCTCCAATAGAAAGAATCAATTACAGATTGTCCAGTTTCCTCCCTGAAACCTATCTATCTTAATGATCTCTTTCCTATTGATCACCCTCTGATCCTTGTAGATACTCAGCAACCTATCACAGAATCAAAGTACAACTCTTTCTTGTTGAGCACTCTCACCCAAAGAAAGTAGTCACCAGTTTCTAGTTGGCTTTTCTTGCTTTTGTTTTTGTTTAAAAGAATTATTACAAACAGAATACTGAAAGAACAAAAAGTAGTCTTCAATCTTGTCAAAATGGCTTCTCACAATTCTGGATATTCAAAGATTTGTTTATGAGAATCCTTGTCTTTCAAGATCACTTTTCCAGCTATCTAATTGATTGTTGATAATCCTCTTTTTCTTTTTGATCTGAAAAAGTAATCTCAATGCATTTAACCAAGTGTTATTGTGTATCAAGAATATTCAATGTATATTTCAGATTGATAATCATTGTTATTATCATTCATGTTATTGAAAGACAGATTGAAGACAGTTTATATAGTTTCTGAAAACCACATTTAATCAAATCGATTTTACCAATCCATTTGATATAGATTGAAGTCCATGATACATGCATAAGCCAATAAAATTCTTATGGCTTCTAGTCTAGCTACTGGGGCATAGGTCCATCAAAGTCTATTCCCTCCTCTTGACTATAACCCTTTGCAACTAATCTGGCTTTATTCCTAGTTATCACACCATTCTCATCTAACTTATTTCTGAACACCCACCTAGTTCCTATAACATGCTTACCCTCTGGCCTAGGTACCAAGTTCCACACCTTGTTTCTCTCAAACTGGTTTAAACTCCTCTTTGCATAGCAAGTATCCACTCACTATCTAAAAGGGCTTCCTTTAATGTTCTTAGGTTCAATCTGAGATACAAAGGCTGTAAGTTACAAAACTGACTAAGGCTTCTCCTAGTTGCAACACCTTTAGAGATATCACCTATAATGTTGTCTAAAGGGTGGTTTCGGTTGAAACTTCCATTCCTTAGGCAACTCACAGGTTTCTATAGGTTCTACAGGGTCTGCACTAGTTGGGAGGGTCAGCTATAGGTTGTTCTAGTGGTTCAGATTTCTACAACATCATCCAAAAATTTCAATAACCTTAGAAGGAGTTTTGTTCAAGTTTTCTGTAAAAGATTCATCAAACTTTACATGAACTGACTCTTCTATGGTTTTTGTTCTTTTGTGTTGTAGATTCTTATAGGCCTTACTAGTTTGAGAAATATCCTAAAGATACGCTTCATCTGCCTTAGGGTCAAACTTTCCTAGGTGTTCTTTGCCATTGTTCAAAAACAAAGCATTTACAACAAAGATTCTAAAGTAGGACAGGTTTGGTTTTCTACCCTTGTAAAGCTCATAGGGTGTTTCCTAAAGCAGGGCCTAATGAGAACTCTATTCACTACATGGTGGCTGTACTAATTGCATCTGCCAAAAGTACTTAGGTAGGTTGGAGTCCTTAAGCATGGTCCTAGCTACTCTCTAGGGATCTATTTTTTCCTCTCCACTACCCCATTCTGCTGTGGTGTCCTAGGGGCTGAATAGATGTGGTTGATTCCATTTGATTCACAATAATTTTGAAAAAGATCATTTTGGAATTCACCTCCATGATCACTTTTTATTGAAACAATTTTCAAATCATTCTCATTTTGTACTAAAGAGGCAAACTTTTTGAAAACAGAGAATGTATCACTTTTATGAGCTAAAAAGTAAGTCCATGTGAATCTAGAATAATCATCAACCAGCACATATCCATACAGGTTTCCACCTAAACTCTTAACTTGGGCAGGTCCGAAAAAGGTCCATGTGAACTAGTTGTAAAACTCTATTTGTTCTAACCAAGTCTATAGAGGGAAATGGAGTTTCTTAACCAGTTTACTTTTCTCACATGCATCACACAGCCTATCTTTAGAGAACTTCCTATTTGGTAGACCTAAGACTAACTGTTTGCTGACAAGTTTATTCAAAACGATTTATGTGTATATGAGCAATTCTTTATGCCAAAGCCATGTTCATCTGAGTTGGATAACAAGCAGCATACAGCACTAGGTACAGAATTGAAATCCAACATGTAAATGTTGTTGATTCTGTCCCCAATTAGCTTTTATGTGTTTGTCATCTTTATGCTCAATAATGCAAGATTGTGATGAAAAACTTACTTGAAACCTTTGTCACATAGCTGGCTTATACTCAGTAAGTTGTGCTTTAATCCTTCAACAACATATAGCACATTTTTTGATTATTGCAGTTGATTCATCGCCTACATCACCAATTCCAATGATTTTTCCTCTGTTGTTATCACCATATTTGACAAAGCCTCCTTCCTTTAATGTCAGGTTCAGGAATTTGGATTTGTCACCAGTCATGTGCTTGAGCATCCGCTATCTAGATACCATGAGTGTTTCGTGGATGTCAAGCACACCTGCAATACAAAATCAGAATTTTGTTTTAGGTCCCCAATTTAAATTGGGTCCTGGTTGGTTAGTGTCAAACACAGATTTCTTTTCTATCCAAACTAGCTTCCATCCTTGATTGGCTAATTTTTTAAATTTGCAATTAGACACAAAATGTCCCTTCTGCAACAGAAATGACATCTGCCATCAAAGGATGAATGTTTATTTGGTTTAGTAAAGATGTCATACATACTCTTAGCAATAGAAGATTTTTGACCATGTTTGACATTTTCTGGTTTGCATATAACCAATACCAGATCTGTTTTTATTTTTTTCTTTTGACATGCATATTTTGGTGTATATCCTAAACCAGATTTTTCATGAACATGTCTTTGATTGCTAAGTATGACATTTAGCTTATCTTTACATTTGCAAAATTTAATAAACAGATTTTAATGATGCAACAGTATTTTCAAGTTCAATGCACTTTGCAGATTTTTCTTGTGAATCCTTTTTCAGTTGTTCACATAAAATTTTCAATTTCTTTATGCTCAACATTCATTTGTTCAAGCATTTTCTTGTGCTTAACAACTGTTTTATGGAGTTCACACAAATCATCATGCAGTTCATTGAAAGCTTCTTAAAGTTCATCATAGGTTGGATTAGATTGTGAACTAACGCTCATTTTCTGATTCTGAATCTGTATCTGCCATGAGACACAAGTTGACTTCTTCTTCAATCAGAAGATGCAGAGGATTCATCGTTATCATTCCATGCATTATAAGCTTTTCTGGTTTTGGTGACTGGTTCCTTGCCTTTTGATTTTTGTAGCTCTATTCTTGTTTTGCAATTTGTAGCATTCTGACTTTATGTGACCAGTTTTACCACATTCATAGCATGTAATGGTCTTGTTGTCAGTAGTCTTGGAGCTAGATGGTTTCTGAATTTGTTGTCTTTCTTCTTCGAGAAACTTCTTGAATTTCTTGACAAGCAACCCGATTTCCGGCTCTTCAGATTCACTACTGATTGATCTGAGCAGCTATCTGATTCAGTTTTTCGATTGCTGGGCTTGAACCTTCAGGGATAGTCCTTTCTTTTTGCGGCTTTCATCTCTGATTCGTCCAGTCGATGTAATTCCATCTCATGTTCTCTTAGTTTACCAAACAAGTTGCAGTCGTCATCTTAGCTAGATCTTTAGATTCTGCTATGGCTGTTATCTTTGGCTGCCATTCTCTGGTTAGACATCTCATTATTTTTCCAATCTGCTGTTCGTATCCACTTGCTTTCCCAATGCAATGAAGATTATTCACAATGTGTGTGAATCTGGTTTGCAGATCACTGATGGATTCTTCCTTTTCATGCTGAAATAACTCATATTCGTGCATAATGTGTTACGCGAGCTCTCTTTCACGTTTTGTTGGTTCCTTCATGTGTTTCTTGAAGAATGTCCGCAACATTTCTTTTTGCTGACTTGCGTTTGA
>PGTU02002308.1:0-25979 GCA_002896215.2 Cicer echinospermum
TTTCAATAACAATTTGATAAACACTTTGAATATTCTTGATATACAAAAGAACTCTCAATAACACTTGGTTAACATACTGAGATTACTTTTTCAGATCACAACCAAAGAGATTATCAACAATCAATAAGAGAGCTGGAAAAGTGATCTTGAAAGACAAGGTTCTCATGAACAATTCTTGTATATCCAGAATCGTGAGAAGTCACATTGACCAAGATTGAAGACTTCTTTTTGTACTTCTTTTAATCTGTCTGTAACAATACTTTGAAACGAAACGAAAGCTAGAAATCCAGCTTGAAACTGGTGGCTACTTTCTTGGATGAGAGGTCTCGACAAGAAAGAGTCGTACTTTGATTTTGTGTTAGACTGCTGAGTGTCTACAAGGATCAAAGGGTTGATAGAAAGCCAGCTAGAAACTGGTGGCTACTTTCTTGGGTGAGAGAGCTCAACAAGAAGAGAGTCGTACTGTGATTCTGTGTTAGACTGCTGAGTGTCTACAAGGATCAAAGGGTGATCAATAGGAAAGAGATCATTAAGATAGATAGGTTTCGGGGATGAAACTGGACAATCTGTAATTGATTCTTTCTATTGGAGAAGAAAATCTGAAATCCGATTGGATTGTCAGGACTGGATGTAGGTTGTCTCGTTGACAACTGAACCAGGATAAATTCTTGGTGCAATCTTCTCTAACCCTTAACTCCTTTAATTTTCTATCTTGCAATATTTGTATGTGTGATTAATATTAGATGCATGTTAAACATATTCTGTGTTAGGTAATATTGTTTAAACTGGTAATTTGACTTGCATGCATCTTGGTTAATCTCCTATCAATCTACTAGTAATTGCTAATCTTGTATGCCGCAATTTAATTCCGCTGTGCGTATAATTCTGATTTAATTTCTTAAAGAACTAATACATTCCGATTATTTCGAGGTCATAATAATCAACATTAACATTTGGGTCATTTTCGTCCTCCCTATGCTTATTCTTGTCCAATTAGGGTTTTTAACCAAATCTTGTGCATCCCATAGGTGTGTTTGTTTCATTGGATGAACATTTAGGTCATTTTCGTCCACCCTAGACTTATTCTTGTCCAATTAGGGTTTTTAACCAATCTTGTGCATCCAATAAGTTCATTTGTGTCATTGGATGAACATTTAGGTCATTTTCGTCCTCCCTAGGTTTATTCTAGTCCAATTAGGGTTTTTAACCAATCTTGTGCATCCAATAGGTGTGTTTATGTCATTGGATGAACATTTAGGTCATTTTTGTCCTTAATAGACTTAATTTTGTCCAATTAAGGTTTTTAACCAATCTTGTGCATGCAATAAGTTCATTTGTGTCATTGGATGAACATTTAGGCTTATTTTCGTCCTCCTTAGGCTTATTCTTGTCTAATTACGGTTTTTAACCAATCTTGTGCATGCAATAAGTTCATTTGTGTCATTGGATGAACATTTAGGTCATTTTCGTCCTCCCCAGGCTTATTCTTGTCCAATTAGGCTTTTTAACCAATCTTGTGCATCCATTAAGTTAATTTGTGTCATTGGATTAACATTTTGGTCATTTTTGTCCACCCTAGGCTTATGCTTGTCCAATTAGGGTTTTTAACCAATCTTGTGCATCCAACAAGTTCATTTGTATTATGGGATTAACATTTGGGTCTTTTTCGTCTTCCCTAGGTTTATTCTAGTCCAATTAGGGTTTTTAAAACAATCTTGTTCATCCAATAGGTGTGTTTGTGTCATTGGATTAACATTTAGGTCATTTTCGTCCTCCCTAGACTTATTCTTGTCCAATTAAGGTTTTTAACCAATCTTGTGCATGCAATAAGTTCATTTGTGACATTGGATTAGCATTTAGGTCATTCTTGTCAACCCTAGACTTATTCTTGTCCAATGAGGGTTTTTTAACCAATCTTGTGCATCTAATAACTTCATTTGTGTCGTTGTATTAACACTTTTTAGGTCATTATCTCCAACCCTAGCCTTATTCTTGTCCAATTAGGGTTTTTAACCAATCTTGTGCATCCAATAGGCGTGTTTGTGTCATTGGATGAACATTTTGGTCATTTTCGTCCTCCCTAGGCTTATTCTTGTCCAATTAGGGTTTTTAACCAATCTAGTACATCCAATATGTTCCTTTGTGTCATTGGATTAACATTTAGGTCATTTTCGTCCTCCCTAGGTTTATTCCAGTCCAATTAGGGTTTTTTAACCAATCTTGTGCATCCAATAGGTGTGTTTGTGTCATTGGATGAACATTTAGGTCATTTTCGTCCTCCCTAGACTTATTCTTGTCTAATTAGGGTTTTTAATCAATCTTGTGCATGCAATAAGTTCATTTGTGTCATTGGATGAACATTTAGGTCATTTTCGTCGTCCCTTGGTTTATTCTAGTTCAATTAGTGTTTTTAACCAATCTTGTGCATCCAATAAGTTCATTTGTGTTATTGGATTAACATTTGGGTCATTTTCGTCCTCCCTAGGCTTATTCTTGTCCAATTAGGGTTTTTAACCAATCTTCTGCATCCCATAGGTGTGTTTGTAAGTTCATTGGATGAACATTTAGGTCATTTTCGTCCTCCCTTGGCTTATTCTTGTCCAATTAGGGTTTTTAACCAATCTTGTGCATCCAAGAAGTTCTTTTGTGTCATTAAATGAACATTTAGGTCATTTTCGTCCTCCCTAGGCTTATTCATTTCCAATTAGGCTTTTTAACCAATCTTGTGCATCCGATAAGTTCATTTGTGTCATTGGATTAACATTTAGGTCATTTTTTCGTCCTCCCTAGGCTTATGCTTGTCCAATTAGGGTTTTTAACCAATCTTGTGCATCCAATATGTTAATTTGTGTTATTGGATTAACATTTCGGTCATTTTCGTCCTCCCTAGTGTATTAACTAGTCCAATTAGGGTATTTAATTTTCGTCCTCCCAATATTCTGTCTTGTCCAATTATTCAATCTTGTGCATTCAATAGGTGTGTTTGTGTCATTGGATAAACATTTAGGTCATTTTCGTCCTCCCTAGGCTTATTCTTGTCCAATTAGGGTTTTTAACCAATCTTGTGAATCCATTAAGTTCATTTGTGTCATTGGATTAACATTTTGGTCATTTTCGTCCTCCCTAGGCTTATGCTTGTCCAATTAGGGTTTTTAACCTATCTTGTGCATCCAATATGTTAATTTGTGTCATTGTATTAACATTTCGGTCAATTTCTTCCTCCCTAGGTTTATTCTAGTCCAATTAGGGTTTTTAAACAATCTTGTGCATCCAATAGGTGTGTTTGTGTCATTGGATGAACATTTAGGTCATTTTCGTCCTCTGTAGGCTTATTCTTGTCCAATTAGGGTTTTTTTAACCAATCTTGTGCATCCAATATGTTCATTTGTGTCATTGGATTAACATTTAGGTCATTTTCGTCCTCCCTAGGTTTATTCTAGTCCAATTAGGGTTTTGAACCAATCTTGTGCATCCAATAGGTGTGTTTGTGTCATTGGACGAACATTTAGGTCATTTTCGTCCTCCCTAGACTTATTCTTGTCTAATTAGGATTTTTAATCAATCTTGTGCATGCAATAAGTTCATTTGTGTCATTGGATGAACATTTAGGTCATTTTCGTCCTCCGTAGGCTTATTCTTGTCCAATTAGGGTTTTTAACCAATCTTGTGCATCCAATATGTTCATTTGTGTCATTGGATTAACATTTAGGTCATTTTCGTCCTCCCTAGGTTTATTCTTGTCCAATTAGGGTTTTTAACCAATCTTGTGCATCCAATAGGTGTGTTTGTGTCATTGGATGAACATTTTGGTCATTTTCGTCCTCCCTAGGCTTATTCTTGTCCAATTAGGGTTTTTAACCAATCTTGTGCAAGGTGTGTTTTTGTTATTGGACGAACATTTAGGTCATTTTCGTCCTCCCTAGACTTATTCTTGTCTAATTAGCATTTTTAATCAATCTTGTGCATCCGATAAGTTCATTTGTGTCATTGGATGAACATTTAGGTTATTTTCGTCGTCCCTTGGTTTATTCTAGTTCAAATAGTGTTTTTAACCAATCTTGTGCATCCAATAAGTTCATTTGTGTTATTGGATGAACATTTAGGTCATTTTCGTCCTCCCTAGGCTTATTCTTGTCCAATTTGGCTTTTTAACCAATCTTCTGCGTGCAATAAGTTGATTTGTGTCATTGGTGTTGGACTTTAGTCCTTTGAATCATAATTTTGACATAATTAACAAACATACAATGTTCATACATCATATGATAAATCTAACATTTTAATCGAGCAAGATTTCAGGAACAGCAACTCAACCCTACACACTTGACCCAAATTGCTTGGAACTCAAGAAATCAACAAAAGTTGAATATTCACTGAGTAAATCGATTGGGAAATCGATTTCATAAAAAGGGTTGTAAGGAATCTAACTGTTTGTGGTTGTATAATCGATTAGGCAATCGACTGGCATAATTAGAAATGAAAATTGCACAAGTCAGTGGCAACCTATTTTACAGGCTAATCGATTGGTAAATCGATTGTACACATCACAAAGTAAAACTGATTGAAATACATCGATTGGGAAATCGATTGGACAAGTCACAGTGAAGATCCAATTTCTAAGGTAATCGATTGGCAAATCGATTGCTTAGATAATACTTGAAAAATAACTTGACCTGTGACAAACACAATCGATTGGACAATCTATTGTGAAAATTTCAATCATGTTAAGTTTGATTTCAATCGATTGGGAAATCGATTGAACTAAACATCTGGTAAGAACTTTTCAGGCAAATACTACCAAATCGATTGGCACTTCGATTAACTTGAAAATAGCTAAGTCACTGACTTAAGCTCAATCGATTGGCAAATCGATTGAAAGAAACATTTTGAAATCACAGTGAACTTTAAGCTTGTGGCCAAATCGATTATGTGTATTTGTAAATCGATTATGAGACTTAGTAAATCGATTAAGTAATCGGTTGGTGTGACTTTTATTGAAACACAACACCTGACATCCATTATGCAATCGATTCATATAAGTCTGAACATAATTTACTGAAAAGAGTTTTTAAAAGAATCGATTGGCAAATCGATTGGTTTATGTAGTTTCAAGATTCAAGAAAAACAAGACTCACGATAATCGATTGGCAAATCGATTAGACCTGTTTTATAACTTTAATGAATCGATTGGTAAATCGATTTGTTAGTTGTTTTTCAGAAACTATATAAACTATTTTCAATCATTCTCTCATTAACACATGAAAACACTTGAAAACATCTTAAATATACTTCATAATACTGAAGAACTCTTAAGAACATATTGTTAACATTCTGATATTGCTTTTTCATATCAAAGCCAAAAAGATTATCCATAATAATTGAGAGAGCTGAAAAAGTATTCTTGAGAGAAAAGACAATGTTCTCATAAACAACCATTGAATAACCAGATTCTTGTGAGATACATTGATCAAGATTGAAGACACTTTTGTACTTCTTTTATTTTGCTTGTAATAAATTCTTTGTAAAGAAACGACTGCGAAAAATCCAGCTAGAAACTGGTGGCAATCTTCTTGGGTGAAAGGCCTCATCAAGAAGGAGCTTGACTTGATTTTGTGTGAGTCTGCTGAGTGACTGCAAGGATCAAGTGGTTAAGCAATAGGAAAGAGATTGTGTTAGATAGACAGGTTTCGAGGAAACTAGACAATCTGTAAACAAGTCACAATTCTTTCTATTGGAGAAAAAGCTGAAATCCAGTTGGATTGTCAGGACTGGATGTAGGTTGTCTCGTTGACAACTGAACTCTCGTTGACAACTGAACCAGGATAAACCTTGGTGCATTCTATCCATTATCCTTTTACTTTTAATTGTTAATCTTGCATGCCGCATTATATTTCCGCTGTGTGTATGAATCTGAATAAATCTTGCATCGTATGATTGTATGTTCGATCTTAATTGTATGCTAGACGTATTCGATTTTCAGTATTGCTTTAGTTCGTTAAAGACTGATATTTTCTGATTATTTCTAGGTCATAATAATCAACAATTGGCCTCATAGCCTGACTTTTCGAGAGGTAAAACTCATAAAAGGAATACGGCCTCAACTGATTTTCTCGGAGAAGGCGCTTCACTCGCTAGACCCCCAGCATTCAATGGCACATCATATATGTACTGGAAACAGAGGATGCTGATATTTCTGGAAGCCAGTGGAATTGACATCCTTGACGCTGTTGAAAATGGACCATATATTCCCAAGATTGTAGGAACAAATGACTTGATGATCCCCAAGCCCAGAGCCGAATGGTCTGAGGACGATATAAAGAAGGTAGGTTATAATGCTAAAGCTAAGAACATTATAACTTCTGCTTTGTGTGCAGAAGAATTCTTTAGGGTATCAAACTGTAAATCAACAAAGGAAATGTGGGACATTCTTCAAGAAACACACGAAGGCACTACAGATGTGAAAAGAGCTAGCGTAAATACACTTATGCACGAATACGAACTGTTCAGCATGAAGAAAGATGAATCTATAAGTGATCTACAGATGAGGTTTACACACGTTATAAACAACCTTCATGCCCTGGGAAAACAGGTGGAGAATGAACAGTAGATCGGAAAGATCATGAGGTGTCTAACCAGAGAATGGCAGCCCAAAATAACTGCAATTGCTGAATCCAAAGATCTGGCAAAAATGACCATTGCAACATTATTTGGAAAGCTCAGGGAGCACGAAATGGAGTTGCATCGACTAGATGTATTCGATTTTCTGTATTGCTTTAATTCGTTAAAGACTGATATTTTCTGATTATTTCTAGGTCATAATAATCAACAATTGGCTTTAGAGCCTGACTTTTCGAGAGGTAAAACTCATAAAAGGAATATGGCCTCAACTGATTTTCTCGGAGAAGGCGCTTCACTCGCTAGACCCCCAGCATTCAATGGCACATCATATATGTACTGGAAACAGAGGATGCTGATATTTCTGGAAGCCAGTGGAATTGACATCCTTGACGCTGTTGAAAATGGACCATATATTCCCAAGATTGCAGGAACAAATGACTTGATGATCCCCAAGCCCAGAGTCGAATGGTCTGAGGACGATATAAAGAAGGTAGGTTATAATGCTAAAGCTAAGAACATTATAACATCTGCTTTGTGTGCAGAAGAATTCTTTAGGGTATCAAACTGTAAATCAACAAAGGAAATGTGGGACATTCTTCAAGAAACACACGAAGGCACTACAGATGTGAAAAGAGCTAGCGTAAATACACTTATGCACGAATACGAACTGTTCAGCATGAAGAAAGATGAATCTATAAGTGATCTACAGATGAGGTTTACACACGTTATAAACAACCTTCATGCCCTGGGAAAACAGGTGGAGAATGAACAGTAGATCGGAAAGATCATGAGGTGTCTAACCAGAGAATGGCAGCCCAAAATAACTGCAATTGCTGAATCCAAAGATCTGGCAAAAATGACCATTGCAACATTATTTGGAAAGCTCAGGGAGCACGAAATGGAGTTGCATCGACTAGATGTATTCGATTTTCTGTATTGCTTTAATTCGTTAAAGACTGATATTTTCTGATTATTTCTAGGTCATAATAATCAACAATTGGCTTTAGAGCCTGACTTTTCGAGAGGTAAAACTCATAAAAGGAATATGGCCTCAACTGATTTTCTCGGAGAAGGCGCTTCACTCGCTAGACCCCCAGCATTCAATGGCACATCATATATGTACTGGAAACAGAGGATGCTGATATTTCTGGAAGCCAGTGGAATTGACATCCTTGACGCTGTTGAAAATGGACCATATATTCCCAAGATTGCAGGAACAAATGACTTGATGATCCCCAAGCCCAGAGTCGAATGGTCTGAGGACGATAAAAAGAAGGTAGGTTATAATGCTAAAGCTAAGAACATTATAACTTCTGCTTTGTGTGCAGAAGAATTCTTTAGGGTATCAAACTGTAAATCAACAAAGGAAATGTGGGACATTCTTCAAGAAACACACGAAGGCACTACATATGTGAAAAGAGCTAGCGTAAATACACTTATGCACGAATACGAATTGTTCAGCATGAAGAAAGATGAATCTATAAGTGATCTACAGATGAGGTTTACACACGTTATAAACAACCTTCATGCCTGGGAAAACAGGTGGAGAATGAGCAGTAGATCGGAAAGATCATGAGGTGTCTAACCAGAGAATGGCAGCCCAAAATAACTGCAATTGCTGAATCCAAAGATCTGGCAAAAATGACCACTGCAACACTATTTGGAAAGCTCAGGGAGCACGAAATGGAGTTGCATCGACTAGATGTATTCGATTTTCTGTATTGCTTTAATTCGTTAAAGACTGATATTTTCTGATTATTTCTAGGTCATAATAATCAACAATTGGCCTTAGAGCCTGACTTTTCGAGAGGTAAAACTCATAAAAGGAATATGGCCTCAACTGATTTTCTCGGAGAAGGCGCTTCACTCGCTAGACCCCCAGCATTCAATGGCACATCATATATGTATTGGAAACAGAGGATGCTGATATTTCTGGAAGCCATTGGAATTGACATCCTTGATGCTGTTGAAAATGGACCATATATTCCCAAGATTGCAGGAACAAATGACTTGATGATCCCCAAGCCCAGAGCCGAATGGTCTGAGGACGATAAAAAGAAGGTAGGTTATAATGCTAAAGCTAAGAACATTATAACATCTGCTTTGTGTGCAGAAGAATTCTTTAGGGTATCAAACTGTAAATCAGCAAAGGAAATGTGGGACATTCTTCAAGAAACACACGAAGGCACTACAGATGTGAAAAGAGCTCGCATAAATACACTTACGCACGAATACGAATTGTTCAGCATGAAGAAAGATGAATCTATAAGTGATCTACAGATGAGGTTTACACACGTTATAAACAACCTTCATGGCCTGGGAAAACAGGTGGAGAATGAACAGCAGATCGGAAAGATCATGAGGTGTCTAACCAGAGAATGGCAGCCCAAAATAACTGCAATTGCTGAATCCAAAAGATCTGGCAAAAATGACCATTGCAACATTATTTGGAAAGCTCAGGGAGCACGAAATGGAGTTGCATCGACTAGATGTATTCAATTTTCTGTATTGCTTTTAATTCGTTAAAGACTGATATTTTCTGATTATTTCTAGGTCATAATAATCAACAATTGGCTTTAGAGCCTGACTTTTCGAGAGGTAAAACTCATAAAAGGAATATGGCCTCAACTGATTTTCTCGGAGAGGCGCTTCACTCGCTAGACCCCCAGCATTCAATGGCACATCATATATGTACTGGAAACAGAGGATGCTGATATTTCTGGAAGCCAGTGGAATTGACATCCTTGACGCTGTTGAAATGGAGTTGCATCGACTAGATGAGTCAGAACTAGAAAGCAGGAAAAAGAAAGGACTGTCTTTGAAAGCCCAAACGCATCAATCGAAAACTGAACAAGAAAGTTGCTCAGATGAATCAAGCAGTGAGACTGATGAAGAGCCTGAGATTGGTTTGCTTGTCAAGAAATTTAAGAAATTTCTGAAGAAGAAAGACCATAAATTCAGAAAGCCATCAAGCTCTAAGACTAGTGACAACAAGACAATCACATGTTATGAATGTGGTAAAACTGGTCACATAAAGTCAGAATGTTACAAGTTGCAGAACAAAAATAGAGCTACAAAACCAAAAGGCAAGGAACCAGTCACCAAAACCAGAAAAGCTTATATTACATGGAATGACAACGAAGAATCCTCTACCTCTTCAGATGAAGAAGAAGCGAATCTGTGTCTCATGGCAAATACCGACTTAGAATCAGAAAATGAGGTTAGTTCACAATCTAATCCAACTTATGATGAGCTACAAGAAGCTTTCAATGAATTGCATGATGATTATGTGAATTCCATAAAACAGTTGTTAAGCACAAAGAAAATGCTTGAACAAATGAAAAATGACCATAAAGAAATTGAAAATTTATGTGAACAACTGAAAAAGGATTCACTTGACAAATATGCAAAATGCATTGAACTTGAGAATAATGTTGCATCATTAAAATCTGATTTATTGAAGTTTGCTAATAGTAAAGATAAACTGAATGTCATACTTAGCAATCAAAGACATTGTCATGAAAAATCTGGTTTAGGATATACACCAAATATGCATGTTAAAAGAAATAAAAATAGATATGGTATTGGTTATATGCAAACCAGAAATGTCAAACATGGTCAAAAATCTGCTATTGCTAAGAGTATGTATGACATCTTTACTAAACCAAACAAACATTCATCCTTTGATGGCAAATGTCATTTCTGTTGCAGAAAAGGACATTTTGTGTCAAATTGCAAATTTAAAAAATTAGCCAATAGAGGATGGAAGCAAGTTTGGATACCAAAGAAATCTGTGTTTGACACTAACGATCCAGGACCCAATTTAAATTGGGGACCTAAAACAAAATTCTGATTGTTTGTTGCATGTGTGCTTGGCATCCACTAAGCATTCATGGTATTTAGATAGCGGATGCTCAAAGCACATGACAGGAGACAAATCCAAATTCCTGTCCTTGACATTAAAGGAAGGAGGTTTTGTCAAATATGGTGACAACAATAGAGGAAAGATTATTGGAATTGGTGACATAGGCAATGAGTCAACTGCAGTAATCAAAAATGTTTTATATGTTGAAGGGCTAAAACACAACTTGCTAAGTATAAGCCAGCTATGTGATAAAGGCTTTCAGGTAAGTTTTTCATCACAATCTTGCATTATTGAGCATAAAGATGACAAACACATAAAGCTAGTTGGTGACAAAATTAATAACATTTATATGTTAGATTTTAATTCTTTGCCAAGTACTATATGTTGCTTGTTATCTAATTCAGATGAGACTTGGTTATGGCATAAACGTATGGCGCATATTCATATAGATCATTTGAATAGGACTTGTTAGCAAACAGCTAGTTATAGGTCTCCCTAATAAGAGGTTTTTACTAAGGATAGACTGTGTGACTCATGTGAGAAAAGCAAACTGGTTAAGACTCCATTTCCCTCTATAGATTTGGTTAGAACAAATAGAGTTTTGCAGTTAGTTCACATGGACCTTTTTGGACCTGCCCAAGTTAAGAGTTTTGGAGGTAACCTTTATGGATATGTGTTGGTTGATGATTATTCAAGGTTCACATGGACATATTTTCTGGCACATAAAAGTGATACATTCTCAACTTTTAAGAAATTTGCTGCTTTGGTTCAAAATGAGAATGACCAGAAAATTGTATCAATTAAAAGTGATCATGGAGGTGAATTCCAAAATGATTCTTTTCAAACTTATTATGAACAACATGGAATCAACCACATATATTCTGCCCCTAGGACACCATAGCAGAATGGGGTAGTGGAGAGGAAAAATAGATCCTTAGAAGAGTTAGCTAGGACTATGCTTAAGGACTCCAACCTACCTAAGTACTTTTGGGCAGATGCAATTAGTACAGCCACTCATGTTGTCAATAGAGTTCTCATTAGGCCCCTGCTTAGGAAAACACCCTATGAGCTTTACAGGGGTAGAAAACCAAACCTTTCCTACTTTAGAATCTTTGGTTGTAAGTGCTTTGTGTTGAACAATGGCAAAGAACACCTAGGAAAGTTTGACCAAAAGACAGATGAAGGTATCTTTCTAGGATACTCCCAAACTAGTAAGGCCTATAGAATCTACAACAAAAGAACAAAGACCATAGAAGAGTCAGTTCATGTAAAGTTTGATGAATTATTTTCAGAAAACTTGAACAAAACTCCTCCTGTAGTTGATGACTTTTTGGACGATGTTGTAGAGTCTGAACCACTAGAACAACCTGTAGCTGACCCTCCAACTAGATCTGACTGTGTAGAACCTATAGAAACCAGTGCTTTACCTAAGGAATGGAAGTTCAACAGAAACCACCCCATAGACAACATTATAGGGGATATCTCTAAAGGTGTTGCAACTAGGAGGAACCTTAGTCAGTTTTGTAACTTTATAGCCTTTGTATCTCAGATTGAACCTAAGAACATTAAGGAAGCCCTGTTAGATAGTGAGTGGATACTTGCTATGCAAGAGGAGTTAAACCAGTTTGAGAGAAACAAGGTGTGGAGTTTAGTACCTAGACCAGAGGGTAAGCACATCATAGGAACCAGATGGGTGTTCAGAAACAAGTTGGATGAGAATGGTGTGATAACCAGGAACAAAGCTAGACTAGTAGCCAAGGGTTATAGTCAAGAGGAGGGAATAGATTTTGATGAAACCTATGCCCCTGTAGCTAGATTAGAAGCCATAAGAATTTTATTGGCTTATGCTTGTATAATGGACTTTAATCTTTATCAAATGGATGTGAAAAGTGCATTTCTCAATGGTGACCTTCAAGAGGAAGTTTTTGTTAGCCAAACACCTGGTTTTGAAAATCCTGATTTTCCTAATCATGTGTATAAGCTCTCAAAGGCCCTCTATGGGTTAAAACAAGCTCCAAGAGCTTGGTATGAGAAGCTCAGCAATTTCCTTATTCAAGAAAACGTTTCAAGAGGAAATGTTGACAAGACCCTTTTCACAAAAACTACTGGAAATGATATCTTGCTTGTCCAAGTATATGTTGATGACATTATATTTGGATCTACAAATAATAAATTGTGCAAAGAATTTGAAAATTTGATGAAAGGTAAATTTGAAATGTCAATGATGGGTGAACTATCATATTTCTCTTGGATTTCAAATTAACCAAAGAAAGCAAGGCATTTTCATTAGTCAATCTAAATACTGTTCTGATTTGATAAAGAAATTTTGTTTTGAAAATCTTAAGTCCATTGATACACCCATGAGTCAAGGCAAACCTGTAGATGTTACTAGGTTTCGTGGTATGATAGGATCTTTGCTCTACCTTACAGCAAGCCGACCAGACATCATGTTCAGTGTTTGTATGTGTGCAAGGTATCAATCAAATCCAAAGGAATCTCACTTCAGTGCAGTTAAGAGAATTTTCAGATATCTGGTAGGAACTAAGAATCTCGGATTGTGGTATCCAAAGGGATCAACTTGTACCTTAGTTGGTTACTCAGATTCAGACTTTGCCGGATGTAAACTCGACAGGAAAAGTACCTCAGGAACTTGTCATTTACTTGGGAACTCTCTTGTGTCATGGTTCAGTAAGAAACAGACAAGCATTGCTTTATCAACTGCTGAAGCTGAATACATTGCAGCTGGGAGCTGTTGTGCTCATATACTTTGGATGAAATAGCACTTATTGGATTTTGGTGTTGACTTGGGAACAGTACCTATCATGTGTGATAACACAAGTGCAATAAGTATAACCAAGAATCCAGTGATGCACTCCAGGACAAAGCACATTGAAGTAAGACATCATTTTATAAGGGATCACTTTCAAAATGGAATCATTAAGCTTGAGTATGTTAACACTGCCGAACAGCTAGCTGACATCTTCACAAAAGCTTTACCAAGAGAAAATTTTCTACATATAAGGATGAAACTAGGGATCATTGATCCTAGTGAGGTATGATCTTTGATTCTTTCATAGGGACATTTCTGGTGTATGCAGTTATTCTCCAGTTAAATCGATTTGGGAATCGATTACCAGCATGGTAAATGGTTTACAAAATCGATTTGGGAATCGATTGCTTTGGCCCCAGAATTCAAAGTTCAGAAAAAATTTTTTTTTAACTTGCCCGAGCGTCGATTGGGAATTCGACTAGTTCAGATTTCAACGTTAAAACAATCGATTTGGACATCGATTAAGTAAAACTGGAAATCGACTTGGGAATCGATTTACAATATGACCGTTGTGACTAGCCGTTGTATGTAATAATTACTAAATCGATTGACATTACCAGTAACGGTAACCTAATTGATTTGGGAATTGATTTACACGGTTAAAAGTTTAAATAGGAACAGTTATCAATCGATTTCTGCACTGCATTTCTCCAGTTTTCACTAATTTTCTTTGTCTGCTTCATCTCTCTGCTTCTGCAATTGTTATTTGTTACAATCTACATTCTGTCTACATTCAATCTACGATTATGGCACGAGTTAAACAAACCCAGGCACGCACTCTTTCACCTTCATCATCTTCAACCAGTGAAACCCCTTCACCACCACCCACTTTAACCAAAAGAGTACCCATTCCCACACATAAGATTCTTGCCAAAGACAAAGGCAAGGCACCTGCTGCTATTCAAGAGAAACCTAAAAAGAGAAAGGAACCCCCAACGGAAAAACTCATGGCTGATGCCATGAAGGAAATCTCACAAAAGAGGAAGAAGAAACCAATTTCTTCACCCCCTCCCAAGAAAGTCCCTGCATCCAAGGAAAAAGATGCAGAACCCACCATACCATCAGATTTTCTGAAGAGAAAAATCCATGAGGGTCGGACTCTGGATTTTGCCTACTTTGATAAAGACGGTTTTACTTTTCAGAATCATCTGAGATTTCATGGTCTTGAAAGCTTTCTATCTTCTACTCTTGATAGTTATCCACGTTTGATAAGGGAATTTTACTCTACATTCAAGCTGACTGAAGAAGGTTTTAAGGCTCAAGTCAAAGGGAAAAGGATTTCTATGTCCTTTGATGATTTTTCTACTTTATCAAGATTGCCATTTCACGGAAAATCTATCGATGGCAGTTCTGAAGCTGATACGACTGACGAAGGATGGGAAGAATCGGTTGACAGACATGCTGCAGTCAAGGACCTGATGATTGATGGTTTTGTAGAAACCATTTCATTACCTATCGGTCAAAATGAAGGTCCAACATCGCATGCTGATGTACACGCTGACCAGGATGCTTGTACCATGTTCAGGTAACCATGCAGTAGTTCAGAAGTTGGATATACTACTGTTATGGGGTTTATCAAAGGAGCTCAGGATGAGCTGGGCATGGATTGTGCTAAGGCACATGCTGGAAGCTTCTCAGAGCAAGCTTATGCTGCCTTATCCACAGCTGATTACCAAGATTCTGAAACACTTCAAGGTTTCGTTTGTTAATGAAGAATCTGCAAAGGCCACTCTAATTTTCGGAGAATCAATTGTAAACCAGATGCAATTGAAAAGGTTACATGGTATTTGGATAAGACCTCAACTTACTGTTGAACCAGCACAACCTCAACCACAACCTCAGCCTCAACTAGCTACTGAATCAACCCCTCCTGAGTTTGTTGCAAAGATAATGGAATTCATAGAAGCTCAGATGGCACACAATGCCAAGATGCTAGAATCACAGTCCAGAATGGAAGCAAATTTAAGGACTCTCCAGGCATCCCTGAATTCGGTTGTTCAGGATGTGGATGCTATTCAAGCACACTTAGGCATCAAGCTGTCATTTGAAGACATCACAGACATCGGTCGTCAAGCAACAGAGGAACCTAACCCAACTCCCCTAGATCACCCTGAGACTCACGTTGAGGAGACACCTGCTGAGGACCAGCCTAGTTTAGGAGATTAGGAGTTTAGGATCTGTGCTGTTTTGTTATGACTTGATGTACTCATTTCATCTATATCTATAATGCATTAGAACGTTTCTTCCATCTCTCTCTGAATTCATTTGTTTGATATGCTCATTTATTGCTCTGATACACTATGTTTTATGATTTCAATCCCAGTGCTTAGGTTCATTAACAAAGGGGGAGGAAATTTTTTTTCTGCCTTTTTGCCTTAACTGACAAAGGGGGAGAAAAATTATAACTTGCTTATGACTGCTGCTGCATAATTTTGATATACTCTGCCCTGATAAGAATGAATTATTAAAATGCTCTTGATTTTTTGATAAATAGCATGTGTACTGTTATGCTAAGATGCTCTAATACTCTGATTTTATGCTCTGATAATGGTACATATGATGCTATGAAATGTTGTTAATATTATGTCTTGAAATGCTCAACTCAAGTTAAAATTGTATGATTGTCACTTATGCAAAAAGGGGGAGATTGTTGGACTTTAGTCCTTTGAATCCTAATTTTGACATAATTAACAAACATACAATGTTCATACATCATATGATAAATCTAACATTTTAATTGAGCAAGATTTCAGGAACAACAACTCAACCCTACACACTTGACACAAATTGCTTGGAACTCAAGAAATCAACAAAAGTTGAATATTCACTGAGTAAATCGATTGGGAAATCGATTTCATAAAAAGGGTTGTAAGGAATCTAACTGTTTGTGGTTGTATAATCGATTAGGCAATCGACTGGCATAATTAGAAATGAAAATTGCACAAGTTAGTGGCAACCTATTTTACAGGCTAATCGATTGGTAAATCGATTGTACACATCACAAAGTAAAACTGATTGAAATACATCGATTGGGAAATCGATTGGACAAGTCACAGTGAAGATCCAACTTCTAAGGTAATCGATTGGCAAATCGATTGCTTAGATAATACTTGAAAAATAACTTGACCTGTGACAAACACAATCGATTGGACAATCTATTGTGAAAATTTCAATCATGTTAAGTTTGGTTTCAATCGATTGAACTAAACATCTGGTAAGAACTTTTCAGGCAAATACTACCAAATCGATTGGCACTTCGATTAACTTGAAAATAGCTAAGTCACTGACTTAAGCTCAATCGATTGGCAAATCGATTGAAAGAAACATTTTGAAATCACAGTGAACTTTAAGCTTGTGGCCAAATCGATTCTGTGTATTTGTAAATCGATTATGAGACTTAGTAAATCAATTAAGTAATCGATTGGTGTGACTTTTATTGAAACACAACACCTGACATCGATTATGCCATCGATTCATATAAGTCTGAACATAATTTACTGAAAAGAGTTTTTAAAAGAATCGATTGGCAAATCGATTGGTTTATGTAGTTTCAAGATTCAAGAAAAACAAGACTCACGATAATCGATTGGCAAATCGATTAGACCCTTTTTATAACTTTAATGAATCGATTGGTAAATCGATTTGTTAGTTGTTTTTCAGAAACTATATAAACTGTTTTCAATCATTCTCTCATTAACACATGAAAGCACTTGAAAAACATCTTGAATATACTTCAGAATACTGAAGAACTCTTAAGAGCATATTGTTAACATTCTGATATTGCTTTTTCAGATCAAAGCCAAAAATATTATCCATAATCATTGAGAGAGCTAAAAAAGTATTCTTGAGAGAGAAAAGACAATGTTCTCATAAACAACCATTGAATAACCAGATTCTTGTGAGATACATTGATCAAGATTGAAGACACTTTTGTACTTCTTTTATTTTGCTTGTAATAAATTCTTTGTAAAGAAACGACTGCGAAAAATCCAGCAAGAAACTAGTGGCGATCTTCTTTGGTGAGAGGCCTCATCAAGAAGGAGCTTGACTTGATTTTGTGTGAGTCTGCTGAGTGACTGCAAGGATCAAGGGGTTAAGCAATAGGAAAGAGATTGTGTTAGATAGATAGGTTTCGAGGAAACTGGACAATCTGTAAACAAGTCACAATTCTTTCTATTGGAGAAAATGTTGAAATCCAGTTGGATTGTGAGGACTGGATGTAGGTTGTCTCGTTGACAACTGAACCAGGATAAACCTTGGTGCATTCTATCCCTTATCCTTTTACTTTTAATTGTTAATCTTGTATGCCGCATTATATTTCCGCTGTGTGTATGAATCTGAATAAATCTTGCATCGTATGATTGTATGTTCGATCTTAATTGTATGCTAGACGTATTCGATTTTCTATATTGCTTTAGTTCGTTAAAGACTGATATTTTCTGATTATTTCAAGGTCATAATAATAATCAACAATTGGATGAACATTTAGGATTATTTTCGTCCTCCTTAGGCTTATTCTTGTCTAATTACGGTTTTTAACCAATCTTGTGCATGCAATAAGTTTATTTGTGTCATTGGATGAACATTTAGGTCATTTTCGTCCTCCCTAGGCTTATTCTTGTCCAATTAGGCTTTTTTAACCAATCTTGTGCATCCAATAAGTTCATTTGTGTCATTGGATTAACATTTTGGTCATTTTCGTCCTCCTAGGCTTATGCTTGTCCAATTAGGGTTTTTAACCAATCTTTTGCATCCAATATGTTAATTTGTGTCATTGGATTAACATTTCAGTCATTTTCTTCCTCCCTAGGTTTATTCTAGTCCAATTAGGGTTTTTAAACAATCTTGTGCATCCATTAGGTGTGTTTGTGTCATTGGATGAACATTTAGGTCGTTTTCGTCCTCCGTAGACTTATTCTTGTCCAATTAGGGTTTTTAACCAATCTTGTGCATCCAATATGTTCATTTGTTTAATTGGATTAACATTTAGGTCATTTTTCGTCCTCCCAAGGTTTATTCTAGTCCAATTAGGGTTTTTAGCCAATCTTGTGCATCCAATAGGTGTGTTTGTGTCATTGGACGAATATTTAGGTCATTTTCGTCGTCCCTAGACTTATTCTTGTCTAATTAGGAGTTTTAATCAATCTTGTGCATCCAATAAGTTTATTTGTGTCATTGGGATGAACATTTAGGTTATTTTCATCGTCCCTTGGTTTATTCTAGTTCAATTAGTGTTTTTAACCAATCTTGTGCATCCAATAAGTTCATTTGTGTTATTGGATTAACATTTGGGTCTTTTTCGTCCTCCAAAGGTTTATTCAAGTCCAATTAGGGTTTTTAACCAATCTTGTGCATCCAATATGTTGTGTTTGTGTCATTAGATTAACATTTAGGTCATTTTCGTCCTCCCTAGGACTTAATCTGGTCCAATTAAGGGTTTTTAACCAATCTTTGTGCATGCAATAAGTTCATTTGTGTCATTGGATAAGCATTTAGGTCATTTTCGTCCTCCCTAGACTTATTCTTGTCCAATTAGGGTTTTTAACCAATCTTGTGCATCTAATAAGTTTCATTTGTGTCATTGGTATTAACATTTAGGTCATTTTCTTCAATAACCCTAGTCTTATTCTTGTCCAATTAGGGTTTTTAACCAATCTTGTGCATCCAATAGGTGTGTTTGTGTCATTGGATGAACATTTAGGTCATTTTCGTCCAATCTAGGCTTATTCTTGTCCAATTAGGGTTTTTAACCAATCCTGTGCATCCAATATGTTCATTTGTGTCATTGGATTAACATTTAGGTCATTTTCGTCCTCCTAGGTTTATTGTAGTCCAATTAGGGTTTTTAACCAATCTTGTGCTCAATAGGTGTGTTTGTGTCATTGGATGAACATTTAGGTTATTTTCGTCCTCCTAGTCTTATTTTTTGTCTAATTAGGGTTTTTAATCAAACTTGTGAATGCAATAAGTTCATTTTGTGTCATTGGATGAACATTTAGGTCATTTTCGTTGTCCCTTGGTTTATTCTAGTTCAATTAGTGTTTTTAAACCAATCTTTGCATCCAAAAAGTTCATTTGTGTTATTGGATTAACATTTGGTCATTTTCGTCCTCCTAGGCTTATTCTTGTCCAATTAGGGTTTTTAACCAATCTTGTGCATCCATAGGTGTGTTTGTTTCATTGGATGAACATTTAGGTCATTTTCGTCCACCCTTAGACTGTATTTCTTGTCCAATTAGGGTTTTTAAACCAATCTTGTGCTGCAATAAGTTCATTTGTGTCATTGGATGAACATTTAGGTCATTTTCGTCCTCCCTAGGCTTATTCTTGTCCAATTAGGGTTTTTAACCAATCTTGTGCATGCAATAAGTTCATTTGTGTCATTGGATGAACATTTAGGTCATTTTCGTCCACCTTAGCTTTATTCTAATTCAGGGCTTTTTAACAATCTTTGGTGCATTCCATATGTTAAATTTGTTGGTCATTGGCTAATATTTTAGGCTCATTTCTCTTTCTCCTAGGGGCTTTATTTCTTAGTCCATTTCGGTTTTAAACAATCTTGTGCATCAATAGGTGTGTCTTGGTGTCATTGGATGAAACTTTAAGTGTCATTTGTTCCGTCCCTATACTTATTTTGTCCAATTGGGTTCTTTAAACCAATTTCTTGTGCATGCAATAAGTTATATTGTCATTGGATGAACATTTTAGGTCTTTATTTTCATCCTCGTTATGCTTACTCTTGTCAGATTAGGTTTTTAACCTGGATCTGTCGCAATAAGGTTGATTTGGTGTCATTGGATGAACAATGTTAGGCATTATTTTTCGTCCTCTTAGGCTTATTCTTAGTCTAATTCGGTTTTTTAGACCATCTTGTGCATCAATGAGTTATTTGTGTCTTGGATGAATTTCATTTAGGGTCATTTCGTCCTCCTAGGCTTTATTTGATCGCATTAGGCTTTTTAACCATCTTGTGCATCAATTAAGTTCATTGTTATTGGGATAACAATTTGGGTTTTTCATGTCCTCCCTGTATCTTGTTCCCAAATTAGGTGTTTTTTAACCAATCTTTGCATCCAATATGTTAATTTGTTGTCATTGGATTAAGCATGGTTCGGTCATTTTTCCTTCCTCTAGGTTTTATTCTGTCCAATTAGGGTTTTTAAACAATCTTAGTGCATCATGTGTGTTGTTTTCATTGGATGAACAATTAGGCGTTTTCCCGTCCTCCGTAGCTATTCTTGTCCAATTAAGGGTTTTTTAACCAATGCTGTGTGCATGCCAATGATAGTTTCATTTGTGTAATTGGATTTAATCATTAGGTTCCTATTTCGATCCTCCAAGGTTATTCTAGTCCAATTAGGGTTTTTACCATCTTTGTGCATACCAATAGGTGTGTTTTGTCGTATTTATGGACATGAATTTAGGTCATTTTTCGTGCACGTCCTAGACAATTATTCTTGTCGTAATTAAGGATTTTAATCAATCTTGTGCATCCATAATTTATTTGTGGTCATTGGATGAACATCTTAGGTTATTTCATCGTCTCTTGTGTTTATTCTATGTTCTATTAGCTGTTTTAACTCAATCTTGGTTGCATCGCATAAGTTCATTTGTGTTATTGGATTTACATTTGTGGTTTTCGTCCTACTAGGCTTTGATTCTACGTCAATTAGGGTTTTTAACACAATCTTTGTGGGCATCCATATGTGTTTCTTCATGTGAGAATTAACATTTAGGTCATTTTCACGTCCCCCTTGGTCTTTATTTGTGTCATACTTAAGGGTTTTTAACAATCTCTTGTGCACTATAAGTTCATTTGTGTACTGTTGGATAAGACATTTTGGTTGCTATGTCTTCGTCTTTCCACTAGACTTATTCCTTGTCATTAGCGGTTTTTTAACCCATCTTGTCTGCATCTAATAAGTTCAATTTGGTGTCATTGGTATAACATTTAGGTCATTTTTCCGTCCTCCCTTAGCTTATCCTTTCTCCATGTAGGGTTTTAATTAATACGCATCTTGTGACATAGCATAGGTGTGTTGGATTGATGACATTAGGTCAGTTTGTTTGTCCTCTCTAGGCCTTATGTCTGTCCAATTAGGGTTTTAACGCAATTGTGCATTCCATGCCGATATGTTTCATCTTGGTGCTTGGATTAACATTTAGGTAATTTTTTGCTTTCTAGATTATTCTGTTGTCATCTCAACAGGTTTTGTTCATTATCAGATTTTACGATGCATCATCCAATGGTTGTTTGTTGATCCATTGGATAAGCATTTAGGTCATTTGTCGTCCTCCTGACTATTCTTTGTCTTAATAGGGTTTTAACAAATTTGTTGCAATCAATAAGTCATTTGTGTCATTGATACATTTAGGTCATTTATTTAGCCTGTTCTTATTTGTCCAATTAGGGTTTTTGCATCTTAGTATCAATATGTTTGTGTTGCTGTTAGTAACTCACATTTCTTTTCGCTTTTCTGTCATCTAAACAATTAACATCATTGTTCATTTGTGTCATTGATAACATTTGGTCATTTTATCGTTCTCCCTAGTGCTTATTGATTCAGTCCATTAGGGTTTTTTAACAATCTTGTGATACCAATAGGTGTGTTTGTGTCATTGGATGATACATTTTAGGTCATTTTTCAGTCCACCCTAGCTTATTCTTGTCCATTAGGGTTTTTACAATACTTGTTGCATCAAGTAATGGTTCATTTTGCCTGTCATTGCGATAACTTTAGGTCATTTTCGTCCTCCTGGCTAAATTCTTAGATCAATTAGGCTTTTTTAAGCTCAAATCTTGTGCTCTCATAAGTTAATTTGTGTCATTGTATTTATATTTTAGGTCATTTACTGCACCCTAGCCTTATTTTGTCCAATTTAGGTTTTTTACATATTTTTGCATCATGTTGTGTTTTGTGCTCATTGGACGAAAATTTAGTCATTTTCGTTCCTAGACTATTCTAGTCATTAGGATTTTTAATCAATCTTGTGCTTCTTATATAGTTCTTTGTGTCATTGGATGAACATTTAGGTTGTTTTATCGTCCTTTGGTTTATTCTAGTTCAATTAGTGTTATTTATTCATTCCATATTCTGTGCTCCAATATGTTCATTTGTGTTATTGGATTAACATTTGGCATTTTCGTCCTCCTAGGGCTTATTTAGTCGCAATTATGGGTTTTTAATTCATTTGTGCATCCCATAGCTGTGTTTGTTTCATTGGATGAACATTTATAGGTTATTTTCATGTCCTTGGTTTATTTTAGTTCAAATTAGTGTTTTTTAACCAACTCTGTGCATCAAAAGTTCATTTGTGTTACGGATTAACATTGGGTCTATTTCGTCTTCTAGGCTTATTCCCCCCCCGTCATTTGGGTTTTTTAACCAATCTTGTGCATGCTTATAGGTTGGTGTTGTTTCATTGGATGATGAACATTTAGGTCATGGTTTCGGTCCACTAGACTTATTCTTTGTCCATTTGGGTTTTACCATCTTGTGCTTTATGCATACAGTCATTATGTGTCATTGGAGGTGAACATTTAGGTATTTTGTCTCCTTGGCTTATTATTGTCAATTAGGGTTTTTTAAACGCATCTTGTGCATCCATAAAGTTCATTGGGTTGTTGGATTATCATTAGGGTCTTTTTCGTCCCTCCAAAGGTTATTCAGTCATATTGGTTTTTTAAATCATCTTGGTGCATCAGATAGGTGTGTTTCTATCGTTGGATTAACATTTAGCGTCATCTTTTCGTCCTCTTCTAGAATCCATTCTTGTTTAATTAATTACGTATTTTAACTAAGTCTTTGGGCATGGCAATAAGTCTATTTGTGACATTGGATACGACATTTAGGTTATTTTCGGTCGTCCATTGGTTTTATTCTGTTTCAAATTAGTGTTTAACCTAATCTTGTGTCATACCACACATGAAGTTCTATTTTGTGTTATTTGGATTACATTTGGGTCATTTGTCTCTCTAGGCTTATTCTTGTATCAATTACGGGTGTTTTTTAACGCAATCTTGATTGCATCCTATTGGTGTGTTCTGTTATTCATTGGATTGTAACATTTAAGGTCATATTTTCGTCCCCTAGACTTTATGTTTTGTGGCATTAGGGTTTTTAAGCAATCTATCTGCATGTCTAGGATTAATTATTTGTGGTCATTGGATGAACATTAGGTCATTTTCGTCTTGCCTTGGCTTATTCTTGTCCATTAGGTTGTTTTAACCAAATCTTGTGCATCCAATATGTTTCCATTTGGTGTTATTGATTAACTTTAGGTCTTTTTCGTCCTCAAAAGGTTTAATTCAGTCCAATTAGGGGTTTTTTAACCAATTTGTGAATCCCATAGGTGTGTTTTTTGTTCATTGATGAACAGTTTAGGTTATTTTCATCATCCCTTAGGTTTTTCTAGTTAAGTGTAGTGTTTTTAACAATCTTGTGCATCCAATAAGTTCATATTTGTGTTATTGGATTAACATTTGGGGCAGTTTTCTGGTCCTCCTAGGCTTATCTTGTCCCAAATTAGGTTTTTATCATTATCTTGTGCATCTCAAAAAAAAAAAAAAAAAAATTAAAACATAAAAAAAACGAAAAAAAAAAAGGGGGAAAAAAGGGGAAAAAGAACACACAAAATAAACTAAGTGTGTTTGGTTATTTGCGATGCAACATTTAGGTTATTCTCATAGTCTTGGTTACTTAGTTCAATTAGGGTTTTTTAACAATCTTGTGCTATGCCAATAGTTGTTCATTGGTGTCATTGGATGAACATTTAGTGTCATTTTTCGTGCTCCTAGGTTATTCTTGTCAATTAGGGTATTTTGAACCATCTGTGCATCCAATATTGCTGTGGTTTGTGTTCATCTGGTATGAACATTTAGGTTGTTTTTCGTCCGTCCCTGTTATCTTCTTGTCCAGAATTTAGGTTTACTTACCAATCTTTGTGTACATCACTAAGTTTTCAATTATGTCATTTGGATGAATATTTAGGGTGCATTTTCAGTCCTCCCTAGGTCTTATTTCTTGTCCAATTAGGGTTTTTAACAAATCTTGTGCATTCCAATAGAGTGTATTTGATGGTCGTGGACTAACACATTTGGTCGCTTTTTCGTCTTCCTTCTGAGTTCTTGTCCAATTAGGGTTTTTAACACAATCTTGTGCATCCAATAATGTTTATTTTGCTGTCATTGGATACATTTACGTCATTTGTCTTCCTTCGGCTTATTCTTAAGTCCAATCTAGGGTTTAATCAATCTCGTGCATCCCAATAGGTGTGTTTGTGGTCATTGGACTGACATTTGGTTATTTATCGTCTCCCTAGTTATTTCCTTGTCCAATTAGGGGTTTTTAACCATCTTCGTGCATCCCAACTAGGTGTGTTTCTGTGTCATTGGATGAACTATTTACGGTCTATTTCCATCCCGTCTTGCGTATTCTGTTCAATATAGGGTTATTCAACCATTGTGGCACAATAGGTTGCTTTGTGTCATTTGGATGGAGACATCTATGGTCATTTCTCCTCCCTATTGGTTATTCTTGTCAATTAGGGCTTTTTAACGCAATCTTGTGCATCCCCAATAAGTTCATTTGTGTCATTGATTGACATTTTGGTCATTTTTCGTCTCCTCTAGCGGCTTCATTCTTGTCCAGTCTAGGGTTTTTTAACACAATTTTGTGCATCCAATGTGTTTATTCGTTGTCATTTGGATGTAACATTACGGTCATCTTTTCCTCCCTAGGTTTATTTGTCCAATTAGGGTTGCTTAAACAATCTCGTGCAGTCCAATAGGTGTGTTTGTGTCATTTGGTTATAAACTTAGCGGTTCATTTCGTCCCCCCTCTGGCTTATCTTCTTCAATTAGGCTTTTAAACCAATCTTGTGCACCAATAGGTGTGTTTGTTTCGTTGAGATAACATTTGGGTTATTTGTCATCGTCCTCTAGGTTTATTTTGTCTCAATCATAGGGTTGTTTTTAACCATATCTTGTGCATCCAATAGTTATTTTTGTGTATTGGATGTAACATCTTCCTCAGGGGGGGGGCATTGTTCGTCCTTCTCCCTAAGGCTTATTCTTTGTCGCATTAGGGTTTTAACCATCTTGTGCCATCATAAGTGTTTAATTTGTGTCAAATTGGATGAACATTTAGGTATTTTTCTCCTCCCATTGGATTTTATCTAGTTCTTCAATTAGGGTTTTTAACATTTTGGTTGCATCCATAAAAAGTTCGGGTTGTGTCATTGCATTGAACATTTAAGGTCATTTTTCTCCCTCCTCTAGGCTTATTCTTGATCCAATTAGGCGTTTTTACAATCTTGTGACATCCAATAGAGTGTATTTTGTGTCTTGGATGTTAACATCTATTGGTCATTTTCATCCTCCCTAGGTTATTCTATGATCCATTAGGATTTTCTTTAACACATCATTGGTGCCGATCCTGTATGTTATATTTGTGCCATAATGTAGATTAACATTTTATGGTCATTTTATTCCGTTCTCCTAGTTTATTTCTTGTCCAATCTAGTGGTTTTTAACAAATCTTGTGCATCAATATGGCGTGTATTGTGTCAATCTGGACACATTTTTAGGTTCATTTTTCGTACTCCTAGACTATTTCTTGTCAATTAAGATTTTTTTACCATCTCACTTTTTCTTCTCACTTGTACATG
>PGTU02002316.1:0-11585 GCA_002896215.2 Cicer echinospermum
TGTCTCATCTGTCTGCATCCAAACCAAGTTATTGCTTTGTCAATTTTTTCTTTGAGAGTCTCTATTCTCATCGTCTGTTATCATCCTCTGAATGTTTTCATGAAATCAGACGAGTTCATTCTCATTCCTCAAACCAGAGGATACTCTCGTTTTCCTTGTTATAAATCTTCATCTTCCTGGAGGATGAGCTTTATCTGGCTAGGGTTTTAGGCAATCATTCTTTCCTTTTTGTTTGTTTATCAGCCAACAACATGGTCATTGAGCTCTTAGATCAAACCAAATCTCTCATTTCATGTTTCAAATCCTTGCTTCATTATGGCAGTACACTTGTCACTCCATTCTTTTGGTAAACTTCTTATGATTCATCCTTTCTTGAAACGAAGCATTTACCCTATCCAAGAAGATCTCAGTTATTAATATGATTGTCAAACCTTGAGAAAATTTCATCCAATATTCTTCTCCTCCTTCATTACGATAGTTCCAAATCTCTTACTTCCCATTGCTTCATTGCTTCTTTACACTGGCTGATCCTTCATCGATGGATCTTAGATATCCAGACTCCTTAGCGTTTTTGCATCTTCAACTCTACATTTCTTCCTCTCAAGCACACGAAAAGAAAATAAATGACCTTATACGACTTAGGAGTCCTTTGCATTCACACGGTCCATGTGCTTGAGTTTCTCATCGACGAGGTGCATCTGCACTTGTGTCTGATGACAATATCTCATTCCACCATAGACACATGTTTTTCTTGAATGAATAGCCTCAGCTTACCTTTCCAGGGATATAATATGTACCATCAATAGGAGGTCGTGATTGTCCTCCTTAATTACTTAGTTTAATTTTTCTTTTGGATTTTCTTTTCTATACACTATTAGGTGATTTTTTAGCACCTGCTTTATGCCAATTGATGTAGCTCAATATCAACTAGAAGGAAGGGGGGTTGATAGGGATTTGCATTAAAAATAATTTATAAGAAGTTTTAAAACACTTCTCGCTGAGGATAGGTAAGTTCCTAGGATATTTTTCAACCCTCTAGTTAATGAGTGAAAAGTAAGAGAAGAATGAAAACACACAAGTTTTATACTGGTTCACAAATATGCTACGTCAGTCTCACACCTCGGAATTTCACTACTGTTCAAACTGATCAACATCACACTAGATCATTACAAAACTGTTATTCTTTAGCTCACCAAGCTAAATAATAATCAGATATCCAAGGTACTCACAAGAAATACACAGTATAATGAGTATACTTAATACTTTCTTAAAAGATTATCAAATTAGTGTATGTCAAAAAGAGAATGGATTGATTGCTCTTGGCTTTAAGATGCTTGATTTTTGTGCCATGTTGTTTTGTTGATGGAAGACGCTTATGTGCATTTATTAGGTCCAAGCTCTTTAGATGACGTTGAAACTCATCTAAAATCCAAGTTCATCATAATAGAGACACTGGCATTCAGCTTTCTAGCCTAGCCGGCATCCATACCTCGCGCTAGCACAGCTTTCTTGTACTGTCTTGAAATGCCTTGTCTTATTCTTTTATAAGATAAAGCTGTTTTCTTGACTGATGTGTAACTGCAACTTTGAAGAGCTAATCAGATATGATCTAGCTTTTTGAGGTGATTTGACAGAGAAGAAATCTCTATACACGATGTCACATTAGCTGAAATCATATTTGCACCAACTGTGATTTCATTTCTGCTTGTCCTGTCTTGCTTCTTGTAACTTGATTCTTCAATGTTTAATTGGTGCAAAGCCCTAATAAATAGTCTATTATTGATGCCTTGCTTGGATTGTGCTTCAAAGTTAGTGGTGAATCATTTATCAGCCTAGTGCATCCTCTGGATTCTTTATGATTCTGGCTTATATTCATCCTTCCTTGACCTTCTGACTTTTTATTCAAATATCTCTATATCTCATTCTTTGACTTTGTGTTGCATTTCTAATGAATAAAAGCATCGTGTTCTTGTGGGCACAATTGCATATCTGAAGATTTTTACTTTTCAGGCCATCCTCCCGTTTCTTCAGCATTTCATCCTTCGCGTGGTTTCCTATTTCCTTTAGATTGTGAATCAATTTCCTCTTTTCCTTGAGAAGTTAAAACTATTTATTGAATACCACTCCAAAAGAGATATTATATCATTAACCACATTATCATTAAATAAGTAATTTTTTATCATTTAAATACATTGAGAGATTGTTCTCAGACATATATAGTTATGAGTCAAATTGAATCATTCTTTTTACCAAATTCCAGATTTATCGTGCCAATCATATATCAAAAATTCTCTTTTACTGCCAGTAAGATGCAGATTCTTATGAAGTGAACATTCTTGGCACATAATACCGACTCAAATGACTTGATTGTCTGTCTGCTGCTGTTTAAATACAACATGGATTAACCCTTTTACTCCTTTTCATGATATTGGATTTCCTTCATCTCTTTGTTGTTTATATGCAGATGGATGCATAGATCCCATACTCTTCGTGAACTCATGTTATATTGGTTAAGTAAATCACTTGTATTTTTTGAGATATAAAAATTTATCCTCAGTGTTAATTGCAACCAAGAATAATTTTATTCTCCATCACCTCCATTCGAAAACTCACTTATGCATGAGGTAAGGAATCTTTACACACTTTTCATTGTGGATCCAAAGATATTCATCGAACATAATCTTGCACAATAAGGTAATCCTCCTCAAGATCTTTAAAAGATTGGTATCAATGTCTCTACGTCGAAGCATTTCTCTTTAGAAAAGAACTTAACCTCTAATACCAGCCGGGAGCTGCTATAAACCATAAAGAGCGTTTGGGTTTGACACTGGTAGTTATATTTCATCCTCAACAGGAGTTTCGGTGAATTACACCCCTCATTTAAGAACCCACTCAACAAGCACTTTGACCTCCATTTGAATTAGTTTGATCCTTTATGTAACATAACTAAGAGGAATTCTATGCTTAAAGTCTTCCTAGAACGCAAATGTTTATCATAATCAATTCCTTCTGTTGTCATCCATTGTGCCATTACATCTACTTTATTTCTAATGACCTTCCATCCTCATTAGCTATTTCATAAATATTCCATTTAGTCCAATAATATCTTGTCCAGATATGGTAAAGATTCCAACCTATCCGTCAATCATCTGATTTTTTGTCAATTTTTCTTTTTGGATCCTTATTCCTCTCTTATCATCCTCGCATTTTCTGAAATCAGAGGAGTTCATCCTCATCCTCAGATAAGGCATACTCTGCATTCTCTTTTATACTCTTCATTCTTCTTGGAGATAACTATCTATTTTTTTATGGTGGTTTAGACAATCATGTCTTTCCCTTTGTTGTGTTTCCACACTGTGGGGATTCATAGCTCAGTAGAGTTCACAAATTTTTAATTCATGCTCTGGTCAAGTCTCTTGTTCTCAGTAATGGCAGTACCATTGGCCTCACTCTTTGTAACTTCTTAGCGATTTCTTATCATTTCTGAACGGAGTATCACCTTTCAAGAATCTCAAGTTATATTAACTTATATTGTTAGCAACATTCATCAATGTTCTCCTTCCTTTCATTATCGAATAGTCGACCATCTCTACCCCTGTTTAAATCCTCCGCTTCTCTTACATGCTTGATCCTTCATATGTATCCTTAGAGGTCCCAGAGCTTCCTTAGCATTTTGCTTTCATCTATGTCTATTCTTTCTTGCCAACACACGTAGAAAAATGACTTTAGAGTTTAGATACCTTTGCATTCCATAGCCATCACTTTGCTTGCAGTTCTCATCGGATTTGCGTTGTGTTGTTGGTTTTGATGACGTGTCCCCATTCCCACAACCACAGTTTGTTTTGATATAAGAAATGTCTCATCTACTTTCCAGTGTAGTAATCTGTACCACAAAATAGGGAGTTGTTGATGATCCTCCTTCGGAATGAACTTAGCTTTTTTGACATTTTTCCTTTTGGATCTTTTTTTACACGTTAGATGTATTTATTAGGACCTTCTCTAACTGCCAATGATGTGTAAATTACATAAAGGTTGAATGGGATTTTGCTGTTAAAAATATTTTTCAATGTTTTAAAACTATCCTCTCATAGAGGATCGCAACCAAGAATGTTTTTCAAACCTTCAAAATTTGAGCTAAGCAAAGAGTGAGAAAAAATATGACGAATGCACACACAATTTATCACTATCTCACCAATACGCTACGCACGTCACCACCACGCATGTGAAGTTCGCCATAATGTTCAAAAGTCAACCTCTCACTGGCAGGATGATTACAATTTGTGATTCTTAGCCTACAACCCTTACAATCAATTTCAACTATTCCAAGTGATCTCATCGTGAAATTACAGAGTATATGAGAGTGAGAATTCTATACATTCCAAAGGATTTACAAAATCTCATGAGGATTATAAAGTATGAAGGGGTATGGGTATTGTTCTTAGATAGCTTAAGATCATGATTCTTTAGCAAATATCTGTTGTGGTTTGCATGAAATGTTTGCTGCCCTTTTATAGAACGTATTATGATGTACTTCCATGTGACAACTCTTTATGCGTCGGAATTCATTCACAAAGGTCCAAGTCTTCATCAATTTACAGAACCTGTATCCAGCACTGGACTGGCTGAGCCATCCCTGCAGGGATCATCCTCCTGGATGATCTTGACTGATTGTCCTTTCTTTCTCATTCTCAAACCATGTAGCTGTTTCTCTTGACTATGTTGAGTACCCAATCTTTTCAGAAACTAAGACTAGGTTGATTTCATTTTAAAGATATTGACAATATGAGACCACCCTTTTATCATATGACTGCCATTCCTCATTATACGAGTTTAGATCTGTTTTCTTTCATAACATGTGAAGGCTTCTATTTTTGCTGTTTTTTGTGCTTTCTGTAGAATTACTTCTTCATTGTTTTCATTACTACAAGGATAGATAAATAGTCTGATTTCGCCCCTTCTGACATGTAGATGGTTGCTTTCAACTTATATAGAACCGTCCTCCAGCTTAGCACTGTCATCCTCTTGTATAATTCTGGCCATTCTCCGTACCTAATTCCTTTGCCCTTACTACTTCTTATTTCAAATGCTTTATTATTCATTCTTTGATATTGTTGGAACTTTCTTAATGAATTAAAAACATTTTCTAGAAAGGACAGATATGTGCAGATTTGAAGCTTCATCCTCTCTCACGAGGCCATCTCAGAATTTATCCTCAGATTTTATCAGATTTTCTCATCATTTGCCTTAATGATTAATAAAACCTTTTTTTTTATGTAATTTACTCAAAGACACACGTTAGTTATAATCACAATTCAGAATCTCTTAAAAATTTTGTTATCATAAAATCATTCGAAGATGAGTAATTTGTATCATTAATTCTATCTTCAAGAATCTTGATCGCTACGAGATAGCATAACCTAAACTTAAAATTTGCCTACTCAAACTGTCTTGCTCCTTGGTGTCAACTCCTCGAAAGTGACATGAGACATTTATCATTATGGCATAGAAGCCATTTTCTGCAATACATCAATTAGATGATTTGATAGGACAATGTGTTTGCCTTTTGTATCTCTCAAAGCAGAACCTTAAAATTTTGGAGGGATAGTCACATCAGACCAAACCACATATCAAAAAGCTGAGACCATAGACAATGCCCTCAATTCTTTTATTCGTTCTCTGAAAACAGGAATTTTCCTTTGATTTGTATCATCCCCAATCTGACGTGTTGATGTCAATTCCCATTACTCAAAATGGTACCTGAGGCTGCAAAGTATATGGAAATTTTTCTAAGGGTGTAGTTTTTGGCCACATAGCCTAGAGGAGATGATTTTGCATGGCTTTCAGTTTTCGGGGTCGAGTAGTTGGGTGTTTGTTGTTGTCGATGGTTGATGACAAATTGGGAGTATTAATCCGGGTGAGAACCGAACATAGAGAAATTGCATAGTTGTTGACGAAGTTTGGTTAGTTGGGTAAAGCTGTGTGAAAAGGAGTGTCTGTGTTTCCTCATTCGTCGGAGCATTCCATTCATTCCCTTCGTTAACAAGCCAGTACAACTTCCTAGATCTTGATAAAACCTGTCCTTCAATTGAGTTAATCCACTCTATCACTCTGATTTTGCTCAAGTTCTTCCATAATCTTGGGAGTTGCACACGTCAGATAAGGTTCGGCGGAAAAAAACTTATTATTTTCTGTTTTTTTTTTTTTATGAAAGATTAAACATGAATGGCAATCACAAAATAAGATTATACTTTTCTTTTTTTCTACATTTGATTTGGGGAATCATAAGTCTTACGAACACGAATTATTAGTGAAAGAAGAAATATGGAATGGTAAACAAAAACAGCAAATTCTTTCATTGATGAGAAAAAAAGTACTTGCATTTAAATAAAAACTACATGCTATGTATTTCATCACTTTTTCAATAGCGAAACCAATCCTCTCCTCCAATTTTCTACTTAATGTTTGCAATATTCAACGAACTGAGACTTTGATGAGTATGATGATGCATTACGCATCAATCTCTCTGAATGTTTGGAATTTTATTGATTGCCTGATTAGCTAGCATGCCAATTTTAGGAAGCAATTAATGCTTGCCTTTATCTTCCAAATCTTTATAGATCTCTTGATTCTTCAATTGTCAAAGCAACATCATGAAACGCTACTCCCAATATATGGTTTCATCCTTTAAGTCATTATAGATCTTTTCTTGATAATCAATGTAATTCTTCAACTCACTAGAAGTGTCCATTTCTATTCTTAGTGCATCTTGGTGTTTTGAGAGTAATTCTTCAATTTCTTCCTTATGGTGCCTCTCATTCCTTACATGACTCTCGTATTTAGCTACCATTTCTTTCAGTTTTTTCTTTAAATCTTCAAACTTCTTTTTATGTTCTTCTCAGAGCTTGCAGTTTTTGTCCACAACTGCTTCCACATATATGTCTCTTCAATAGTTGCATTCTTTTCTTGCTTTCGCACATCTAACTCTTCATTTGCGCCTCTTAAACAATCTTGTATGTCAAGTTTATTTTCTTTTTCAATTTTCAACCTCTTGTTGCTTCTCTCAATAAACTGACTCTTACATGTGTTTTCTGATCGTAAGTTCTCGTTCTCTTGGGAGACTTTTTCTAACTTCTCTTGTAGCTCTTTTTTCTCCTCTTCAGATTTTAACAATGATGCTTTGAGCTCTTCTATTTCTTCATTTGTAACAAGGGTAGGTTCCGGCATTTCCTGATCATTTGAGGATGTACTGTGGAAAGACAGTTTGATTTCTTGGACTCTTTTCTTTATCCATTGTTGATATGGTTCTTTTGTGCTGCAACTTCTACATTCGAGTACTTTTTCTTTTCTAATGATCAATTCCCAAGCTCGACTTATCCTTCTCAACATTGGTGGGTCTACAATACCCGTATTGTGCAAAACAAAAGCTTCCAATGACTTATCATCTGGTTTATCCAACATGGGGTAGCCAAGTTGTCTCAGAGCTACCATTGGATTGTAATTAATACATCATTTCGTTCCCATGAGAGGTAAATTTGGAAAATCTCTGCATCGGTATATTACCTCTTCCACCCCTTGTTCTCTATAGTACCATGAAATTGTATCTCCAGTAAGGCTAACTATACTTTGAGCCCATTCACGATTACTCTTAACCCTAACATGATACCCTTTCTTGAACATGTGAGACACAAACCAAGTATATAACACTGGAACACAACACAAAAATGTTCCCCCCCCCCCCCTTCTTCTTGTGTCGCATATGCAGAGAGTAGTATACATCAGCAAGAACCGCATGAACTGGATTTTATTCATCTTTGTTAATAGCTAAGAAGACATTGATGGCAGCAAAATCTATAAAGTTATCAAGATTTGAGAATAAAACAATACCATAGATAATGAGAGCCAAAAACATATATAAAAGTACTCCATTCTTTTTTAACGACTAAATCTTGGCACTTTTGCTCTAGATATTTTCTTGAAAACTCATGAATAGCCCATTTTTCCTCTTTTGTATGTGTCAATTCTCTTATGTCGATTTTCAACACTTTAGCAATTTGTGCCCAAACTCGGTGGTTGCCCGGTATATCGATAAGGATTTCCTTTCTCTAGGGAGTAACCCAATATTCGTTCAAATTCCTCTAATGTCGGGGCCAACTGAAAGTCTTGAAAGGTGAAACATCTTAAGAGAGGATCGTAATATTGAGCCAATGCCATGAGGGCCCCTGTTTGCACACTCACTGCCAAGAGATTTAGGATCTTCCCATATTTGTGAAAGAAACTCTCACGTTGTATAGTTTTCATTTGATTGCTGATGTCTCTTAAACTTTTCAAATCAAATTGCTTGAACTTTAAAAGTAAAGTTTTTCTTTTTTCGATCCCATTGTCCACTTAAATAACATGTGACTAAGGTTTGTATGATTCCCCAAATATCCTGAAAATTTATGCAAAATTCTATTATGTTTTATTTTTTTCTTAGAAAGAGAAAAAAATTTCATGAGATATGAATGAAACTATTATATATAAAGTCTTGAATATATGAGATATTTTTATGGTTTGTATGGATACTCTTACAATGAAAGGATTTTTTGACTTATGTAGTGAAACTCTCAAAAGGAGGCTCTATTGTTCTAAACACGGTTCATAGAGCCGATAATCCTATTTTAGAATATTGTCAACAACAATAGGTAAACTATTTGAAGTGACAATAACCTCAACAAGATGTACATCCAGAAGGCTACCACTACGCAATCTCGAAACTAAGCTTAAGTTTTTTTCAAACCCGGGTATAAGGTTTCACTCCTAAGTATGTGTCTTAGTAAAAGTGTAGGTGTTAAATAATCATAATTCAATAAATCCAAAATACTAACAAAACATATATGCATATACAAAATAAATAAAATAAAGATCTACTAGCTTAAAAGAATATTATAATTTCAGCTAATACTTATTAAGAAATAATAAACACATAAAGAAAATAAAAATAAAAATAAAAAATACAGAAAAAGTTAAAAAATTATGCACAATTAATTTGTATAGGTTTGACTCTCTAAGAATGTCCCTAGTGGAGTCGCCAGCTGTCGCGGCCTAAAATTTCGAGTTTTCATCAAAATCAATGGAGTCACCACCAAAATTTATTTTAAAAATAGAGAAAATATTGGAAAACCTTCAAAATAAAAAATAAAAATATAAAAATGGTCTTTGAAATCAGATTTTGAATTCGGGAGTCGATTATGCGTAGGGAAGGTATTAGCATCCTACGACATCCGTTAAAATACGGTTACATATAATTAATTATGCAAAATTATATCAACTTAAATATATATTTATTTCTCTTTATTATTAAATATGAATATAAATTATTTTTTTATAAATGTGATTTTTGAGATAAAAGTGTGTTTTAAAAGAGTGGGAAAAAAAGAAAGTTTTATTAGTGTGCTTGACAAGAATATGATCTTGCTCATACGTATCTTCCGGTGCTATGGAGAAATCAAAGCTACATAGTTCTTGGTAGAAAATGTGGATGTGTTGATTGCTTTTAAATAAATTGTATTTTGTTATTTAAAAAAGTTAATTTTGAAAAACATAAAAAAAAAAAAAAAAAAAACTTGCTTCATTTGAATAATTATTATAAAATATGAGTTTTAAGACGATCGAGTTGTACAACTCGTGTCTCAAAAACTCAAGGAGTAAAAAGATGTCACATCTAATTTAATTCTCTTAAGAATATTTTTATTATTTTTTATTTTAAATTGAGTTTCAAAACCAACAAATAGTTTAACTTGTGTCTTAACAACTCCAATAAAAAAAACATCTAATTAATTAATTTTAAAAAAATGATTTTAAATTAATTTATTTAAAAATATGAGTTTTAGAATTATACAACTTATGTCCTGATAACTAATAGATTAAAAGACAATACATCTAATTAATTTTTAATAAAAAAATTCTCTATACATTTAGCAGATTTAACATTTATTATAAAATTAATTGAATTTAATATAAAAATAAGACTTATTTGAAAAAAAATAAAAAATAAAGCTAAAAATATAAAATATAAATATAAATATATATATATATATATATATATATTTATAATAAAAGCCGCTGCCAAACATGAACGAAAAAAAAACTAACGCAGAAAGGAAAAAAGACCCAAAACGGTCGAAGGTTTGATTCTTATTTTTGTATAACAACCACAAATTTCAGTAAACATGAAAACAAATATCTTAATCCTTCATTTTCCTCTGATTGTTTTTTCTCCTATTACTCTGCATATTTCTTCTTCTTCTTTATTTTTTGTCCTCCTTTCCTTGATTTTTTGTCTCAATTTATAACTAATACAATACATGTTTTGTTCATTAAATAAATTCGAGCTCTAGATCTTGTACTATTTCGCTAAAAAATTTAGTTGAATTTTACATTGTTTTTATAACAAATCTTAATCAAAGTATGACTTCTACCTTTTCTTGCACAAATATTAAAAGTAATTTCTATTGGTTTGTAGTATGTTTATAAAAGTGATGTTGATAATATAAAGAAAGCGTAAACTAAAAAAGGAGAAAAGGTGTGTTGGATGTGTTGATAGTACTTGGCTGAGGATTGATGTGTTGGCTGTTGGCACAAAGACAGTAATCTAATGTATTTGTGTGTTGCCCTGCCAAAAAATAAAAATGAAAAAACTAGAGTTGTGTTGTTACAATTTCATATATATTTAAGTTTCAATTGTAAAATACTAATTTTTAAATTTCTGATAATAACTGCAAAATATCTATAATTATGTTGTTATTATTATTATTAAACAATTTTTAATTATTTGGACAAAATTGAGGTAATATACTTGTAAAAAATCATTCAAAAATTTAAAAAATAAATGTCTCTTGCAATAAAATTTTGTAGCAATTAAAAATGTTGCTTCTTTTATGAGACTAAAAGCAAAATTTCAAAAAATTGTAGAGATAAAAATTTTATTTAACTCTATTTTTAATTGTCATGTATACTCATTTGGCATCTTAGTAATATCCAACCCACTCACATCCATCTTTAAACCCAACTCTAATTTTAGCTCTAGAAATTTTAAAAAATCTTAAATTTCTCCCACTATGTATAACTTGTGATTGCATCCTTAAATTCTTCCATGGATTAAAATTTTGAACCCAAAATCTACTTGAAATCTCCCATCTTTTTAGCATCTTTACCACCTTTATCAAAATCACTATCCACATCAGTTTCTAATTTTTCCATATGGTAATCTTCATCAAATAGATCTTTATCTACCACAATAATCTTCCTTTTTTTAATGTTCCTTAAATTAAGTGAGTCTTTTATCACCATCTTATTCTTCATTTAGTTCAAAGTTTTTTGTATTATGTTCACCTTCAATGGCTCTTTTGGGCCTCCCTTTCCTTATTTTCCATAGGCTCCCCACTATCTTTTGAAGGCCCCAACTCTTATTTGTCTTGGAGCTCCCACATTTATTCGTCTTCTGTTTGCTTTCTGCACCTCCACCCACACTACCATCCATTTCCTTATCCACACCCCATCCATTTCCCTATCTACGCCAACATCCACTACCTTCACCAGCATAATTC
>PGTU02002319.1:0-14506 GCA_002896215.2 Cicer echinospermum
CAGAACCTTTAATTCCAAAGTAACCCTTAATTCCTTAGTAGATTTAAGATTAGAATTAAACATTACCGTATAGAAATTCTCTTGTAAATTATTACTTTGCAACTAATTTAATTGGTTTCATGACCTGCACCTATGTCTAGACTACAAATTCATGAATTTCTCATCTCAAGCATTCGTAAAGTCCACTTCCGTTTCAAAATACAAATCGTAGATCATTTTAATGTTGATCAAGCAATAAAAAGCATTAAGCACAGAGATGACAAAAATAATTCAATAAACTCATTCATATAACTAGAAATCAAATCATAAAAATAAGGGTTTCATCTTGTTACACTCATCCCTAACAAATAGGGTTTAGTTACTCATGATAGAAATAAAAGAGATAAAGATTAGAGAAGAATTACAAGAAGGATTCATGAATGATTCTTGATAAAACTGCTCCAATCATGTTAGAAACGGCCGTCTTTGAGTTTCTATGCTAGGGGACAAGTCTCCCAACTTCCCAATAGTGAAAAAGATCCCTAAAACAGTAAAAATTTGTGTTCTTATGGTTGCTGGTGCGGGTCGCGCGCCCCAGACACGGAAAACGGGCTCCAGCGCGTTTGGGCAGTAGCAGATGCTGGAAAAAGCGCTTGGCTTGCGCTTGGGCGCGCTTGGGCGCACTCAACATCTGATGTCCGGCGTATATTGCTTTTTTCTCCTCTTTTGAGTCTGTATTTGGTTCCGGTGTCTTCATGAAAGTTGTAGCTATGGATCGTAGCTTTCATTTGCACTTGGGTTGACTCCAATGGGACATCTACAACTCCTGATATGGCTGAAATACGCTACATGTGTCATGTTGATTTCTCACAAAAATTCAGCACTGCACCAAAACACAACGCAATGTGAAATTACGAAAATTCCTACTTAATCACTAAAATAAAACACAAAACATTTAATTAACTCAAAGAACAAAAATCAACAAAATATATCAAATAAATCCTTAATTTAACTAATGATTGAGGATAAATGAGACTAAAATAGTGGGAAAATATGCATATGATGAAGAGTCATCAGAAAGTAAATTTTAAAAAGGGCCACAATCCAACCCCCTTCCCGTGATATTCAATTTTACTCCAGTTAATTCCTAATTTTAATTCATATTAACTCAAGATCAATCTTGGTTACCAATAAAAAATCTAGAATATTCTAGGTGAGTTAAAAATTAATAAAGCAAATTATTTCTATGTGATTAGTGAGTGAGAAAGAAATAATGATAAAGATAATGATATCACACAATAATGTATCTTGGTTCACCCAATGTGGGCTACGTCTAGTCCTCAAAATTTGTGACTTTTTTCAACTAATGTACTTGGCACAAGAACGTTCTTGCTTTCGCACTATCTTTCTTGGTCACTCTAGTTCAGTTTACAGAATTACCTTTTAACCTTGAAATAATTTTTACAAGTTACATTTTAATCACTAAAAGGATTTGTACAACAAACTCAATCTATCTTAAGAGATAGACTTGAGTTTCAAATGATGTCTATGATAAAAGGTTTTAAGATCAGAATCTACTCAACACTTGTTTGAGATTTATTATTATCAATAACTCAATAAAGAGATCATTGAATATAATAAGATAGAGTTGGAGTTTTGCTTGCCTGAAAGAGTTTTGTTGCTTGAGTATTATTGTAAGTATTATAATACACTAAAAACTCTTGCTATTGTGTTAATAATAATAGAAAAAGCAGAGCCAAAAATATGCCAAAAGGGGTATCACAACCTAAAATTTTGAATATTTTCAATGGATTTTTCATCAAATTTTATTTAAATAGGGAAACCATTATGAAACCTTTAAAAAAATAATGGTCTTTGAAACCTAGTATGGAGTTCAGGAGTCAGTTATGTGCAGAGAAGGTATTAAAACTCTACAACATACGTTAAAAACGGTTATCTGTAATTAATTATGCACAATTAAAGTTAATTTAAATATATTTATTTCTCCTTATTATTAAAGTGCGAATATAAATTGTTTTCTTATGAATGTGATTTTGAAATAAAAGTGTGCTTGAAAAAGAGAAGAATTTTTTTTTATTATTGTGTTTGACAAAAGTGCGATGTTTGTTGTTGTCTTGAAACCTAATTTCTTAGAAAGATGATGTTTGTTGTTGTTTTGATGGTAGTAGAAAGACGATGGTTTGTATGATTGGTGACACCCTAAACTCCAAAATAATATATATTAATAATTATATAATATTTCCTAGAAATTCTGCAGGCATAAATAAAATTAATTTACAATAAAATAAAAAACTGAAATTTTTTAATTTAGGATATCATGTTTCTCAAAAATAAAATAGAACACTTTAAACATAATTTTTTGTTTAAAATAGTGCAATCTAGATAAGCTTGATTTAAGTATAATTACTTGATTTAATTCTAAAAACTAACTAGTACTTCTAAGGTTTTCATACAAAAATTCATTTCAAATTAAGTAAGAAAATGCAAATTACAACCCTTATTTCCGGTATCACCTATCAGAGCGGGGTTCCTCCCAAACTTGAACTTCAAGACTCATTAACCTGTAACAACTGCGATTTCGCAAACGCAGGGCCAAACCAGTCGAACACAAACAACCAAGGAGGTGAGTTTAGAAATCATGTTAATAGTATAATATAAATAAGAAGAACACACAATTAATCATAAATAAGATGTATCTTTACACAAACATTCTTCAAGGAAAAGCATAACATTATAAAGTCAAAACCAGTCAAAGAAAATCAATAAATTTCACTATAACATCAAATCATCTATGAAAATTATTATCGCTTTTGAAACACACCAATCACAATAAAACAATCACAAGAAAATGCAATGCTATGCATGAGCTTAGACTCTACTTCACAATATGGTACCATTCTAACTTTGAAGTGCTTGGTTAGGAGGCTTGATACTATGCCACCATCCCGGTGGACGGATAATTCAAATTTGCCTTGTCCTTATAGATCACCTCAACTCAACCCGAGACACATATACGTGACAATCGAGGTAAACGTGTGTTGTGTGGTAGCTCCCGATATTTGAAGTGCTACCTCCAAGTCACCTAGGAATTCCCCACCCGAATATCTCCAAGGCCTAACAATCTTGCTTAAGGCTGAACAGCAGACCGTCACGATCAGGCTCATTCAGTTGTACTTCCCCGAAATCACTAGGCTTGTTAGACCCTACCTATATGATGACAAAATAATCTCCACTGCACAAATTCTCAATATATTTTCTCCCCTCGTTAGCTTAGATTACTCCATTAAGAGCATCATTTTTAAGAATCCTCATTACCTCATCAACCATGGGGTACTTCAATATTCTCATCACAATTTTATAACATCATTAATTATACGTAATCATGATCATCATATAAACTCATCACAATTCCATAACATCGGTATCATCAATCAAACATCATCATTATCAGCACATAAACATATGTCATACAATGCATCCATATTTTATTATCACATCACATAAATTCGTCTAATCAAACATATGCACATAGTTTCATTCAACATCCAACATCAAAACAATATCAAATACCACACAATTATTCAAAATTAAATCAATCAACATCTTACAAAATTTCTATTTAACATTTTAATCTCAGTCCCAATATTTTCATATTAATTAATTTATCTATCAAAGGGCTACTGTTGTACGTAGCGAGCCCCAAATGAATTGTTTGGAAATACAGTTTTCCCTTTCATCTCACAATATATTATGCTCATGAATTCAAGCGATGTCTCACCCATTAACTTATTTAGACGCTTTCTCAAACACAATCCGAATAAACACAATTCGAATAAACGACGAATAAACGACGACGTACAGCGAACGAATCTGAATAAACGACGAGTTCACAAAATCGTTGAGACTTCACTGATAGATTATGTTGAGCTTAAAAATAAAATTTAAATAATTAATAATAATTTTAGGAACAAAAAATTGAGTCAAAACGACGAGAAAAAGCTGCAAAAAAAGTCTCACCGACTCGTTAGAGCGCCGGAAGGGTCCGACGTCAACTTCGCCGAAAAATACAAATGAGTAGTTCTTCTTGAAGGTTTCGACGAGAGGAATCCAAAAACGATACTAGTTTTTTTAGACGACAAATGTGGTGATCAATCGGCCAAAAACAGCTTGTTCAAGGAAAGAAATGCAGTTGTTTCTGATTCAACGGAGCCACAATCGTTAAAATTGATGCCAAAAATGGATTCAGTGGCCGATTTTGTGTGGGATATAGGTTGAGTTTGTTTCAAAACAGCAAGGAATTGGTGGGAGTGAATTTGAGAGAAAAAGTGTTTGAGCGATTTGGTTGTCAGTTTTTCGTTTTTATTTTTTTTTAATTGCAGAAGGTGGGGTGTAGATTGCAGATGTACAGGTAGAAGAATAAAACTGTAAGGCTCAACAGAGGTAGTCAAGTCTGAGGCAATCCAACAGAGGTAGTCAAGTCTGAGGCAGAAATAGGGGTGTAATGAGTAACTCGCAGGTGTAGAAAGGAAACGTCCAATCAATAACAGCCCAAATTAATATGCAGAAGTAAAAAATAGGGGTAGAAACAGTCGTCTGGTCCAAAATTCATTTTTTAGTATTAATAAAAACCCTTAATAAATAAATAGTTTATTTTACTTTTTTTGAAACTTTTCTCTAAAATACTCATTTTAACATAATATTATTTACCCTTAACATAGATAAACTAAAACCCTCATATTCAAAATAATAAATATAATTATTACTATAACATTTTTCAAAATAATCACATAAAAATACATCATCTTTATAGAATAGTCGAAATAATAAAATAAATAAATATAACATCAACAATTTATATTAATTACTAAATCAAAATAAATATGTATAAAATCCTCATATGATAGCAACTATATAAAAATAAAGAAAATCAATATTAAAATTACTAAGATATCAAGATAATTATTTGTAAAATAAATAATTAAAATAACATACATTTATAAAGAATAAAATTTAATTATGTGCACACTTAACATCAGTCAAACATACGAGAAAATAACATTAACTACAAACAACATTTACGTGAAGTCGCCTAAAATCTTATTCTGTAAAATATTTACACTAGAATACTATTATTTATCGAAAAATATATAAAATAATAAAATATAATTTTTGTTATTTATATCACTTATTTAGTCAAATATATACAAAATTAGCGTATCATAGAAAACACTACACATATAATGAAAGTTACTCACAAGATTTATCCACATATATTCTAAAACAGTTTTAACACCAAATTAATTATCTAAATTCCTATTTTATGAAGAAAATATTTATTATAAAATTTGGGGTGTTACAATTGAAATTGTTGATAGCTAGAAGATGGAAATGTGTTGGTGTGATTTAGCCTAATTTCTTACTTATTCTACATTTCTCAGCTGTTATTTTTGATATATTTTCTTTTTGTTTTCTTTCTCTAGTGTTATCTTTCAAAAATATAATAATATCCAATCTATTTAATTTTTGGTTCTCAAGTTGTAGGCTACAAAAATATATTTTTGTGTCCATAAAATAAATTGACACTACTAGAATTCTGCGTTTTTCCTGCGGATTTAAGCAAATATTCCGCAGGAAAGCATGTTACCTGCGGATTTCGCGGCGGAACCTTATCCCCACGTAAAACCTTCGTGGATAATTGTTACCTGAGGATTTCACTATCCGCAGATAAATTACCTGCGGCTAAATCTGCAGGAACATTGAATAAAATCCGCAGCAAAGTTTAAGAAAACTTTAGACATTGTTTTACGACTTTTCATGCAGAAATATTTGCAGCACAGTTCCTACAAATATATTTCGTATGAAAATCTGCAGGTATATCCATTGCACCAACCATATGTTTCGCATCAAAATCCGCAGGTAATTTCGTATAAAAATAATTTTCAAAAAGGAATCCGCATGCTTAAATTTCCATATTAAATGAATTTGTCTGATTTTTTATTTATATAAAAAATTTTAACTAAAAATATATGAAAATATTATTATAAATACATTTTTAAAATATTTAATATTAATCTTCAATTGAAATACTATTGCAATAATCCAAAACAAAATTTATATCATGTTTTCAAATCAAACATGATATAATGTCTATATACAATGTCTTTTCAATTGCCAAACTTCCTAAATATGAACTTCTTTTGGCTCCTTGGTTTGGAACCCCTTGTACTTTACCAAGTCCAGTGCTGTAGAATTTCAAATTGCCTGATTTATTGATTTCAGTTTCTTTAGCATCACCGAGCAACTTCACGCCCTGAAATGGAGATTGTGGTTTACTTCTGCAGGGAGATATGCCTGCAGCAGCAGCTCGTGAACGCCGAAAGGGAGAGAGTCTACCTGGAAGCTCGCCCGAAAAACCAAACCTGTTTGATTCAATCTCAAGTGGTGCAACTACATTGCTTGACTTGTTCTTGTGAATTGCTTCCCAAGCCTGCATCAAAGATTTATATGGCTGTGAGTAAATATGCTAAAAACATGTATTAGATAATAACTGATGATAGTTCACTAACTAGTACATGATCTAACTAGCTAGTATAACTAACTTTTTACATTTAATAGATCCTCTAGTTAGTTTGTTATTTTCTTTATTCGCTAGTTCACAATTATCCTATAAATACTAATGTATCATCATCATTCCTTTTTAATATTCCTATCATTTGATCAATGAAATCACTTAGGTTATTCAGAATAATTCATAACTGTCATACCAGTAATAACATGTTCATTGATAAAGATGCTTATTAACAAAAAAAAGGATTGAATGGTGCATTGTTTTTACCTTCTTTACTGCTGGAACTGGACTAAAAGATCTAATATGAGAGCTTTTGTTAGTTTTTCCAACCTCAGCCACAGGATTTAACAAGGACAATGAATTCCTAATATGTAAATTAGGTAACAAACCACATCCTTTACTCAACATACTTGCAGAATTGTCATTGTCATAAACATCACCTTCATCTTCACTTTCATCGTCTTGAACTTGACCAGTATATGGTATAATATCAGTGGTGTGTTTATTAACCAGGGGCTTCTTTGCATTCTGAACCAATTCTTCACTACAGATTGCTTTTTTGAAGAATATTGAGAAGGTTGTATTGTCATAGCCTTTGCAGCCGGCAAAAACCGATTCATCATGAATTCTCTTGTTTGTTGATTTGTAGAAAATGTTCCAAACTTCTTCGCATCAAAATTATCTAATCCACTAACACCACTCACACTGCAATTCATAGAGAATGATTTTGTATGTGACATTGGTAAATCACATTGTATATAAAAGGTGCACCATGGAATCAATCACATTGCTTTTTAACTTTTATTGGGTCAATCTTTACGCGCATCTTGCATTAGTTGCGACATCTTAGTTGCACTCCGTTTTTCAAAGTTGCGTCGCACCATGTCGTTCAAAGTTGGGGGCCATGTAAACATTTTCTGTAATGGAAAAAACAGAAATAATGGGAGAAGATAAACAAAATAGATGAACAAAACAAAAACAATATCTTACACAAATCAGTCTAGGAATCAGGCTAGTTGAGAAATTAAAAACCATACAATACAAAAGCTAACTCAATTACTCGATTCAATCACATGCATTACTATCCCTTATGCAGTTATACTCTCCTTCTCATTCTATTTTCTAATTATTATTTTTTATTTTTATTCTAATTTTTTGACGTCATTGTCTTAGATTTTCTCCTGAATTGAAAATGTATTCGAAGAATTTAAAATAAAAAATGAGATGTGATTTTATATTTGTTGAAAATATATTTATATTTATTACATATCATGTAAATAGGGATAATATCTCCCATATTTATTTTTGTATTTATTGCTTTGAGCCTAGATAAAACAGACTCCGTTGTGTAGTTCAGACACACGGTTTCACCATATGTCTCTCTCATTTTCTCTTATTCAACATGGTATCTAGAGCCTATTTCGATCCTCCTTGAACGATTCCGCTTCTATTCCGCTGCCGAGTTCCCAACAGTTAGGGAATATAATCATAGTTTCTCTTTTCCAACATTTTGACACGTTTCACTCGATTTCCATTCAATTTGTTATTGCCGCCGCTGCCACTATTTCTGACAAATTTTCCTGCGAACAACAGTCATCTCCAGATCAGGTCATGCCCAAAAGCGCGTCGCCAAAAACCGTCACACGCGCTGCAAATCTCTCATGCGAGTAGATCTGTTGCTGCTGCCGTCTGCTACTGCCTGTCGTTGCTGCTGTCCCGTCTCCTACTGCTGCCATTTGTTGTTGCTGCATGTCGTCGCTGCTGGAAAAGTTTTCCGACACAACCACTTCCATTGTGTGCGGAATCTCCCAATCTACACAACCCAGATTTTCTTTTAGGTCAAAAGTTGCTCCACACGCACTCGTGTGCCTCCAAGATCCACCGTGTTTATCTCACGCGCCGCCACCAATAGCCTCGAGCTCAGGCGCGTATGTCCGCTTTCCGGCATAATGTTTTCAGATCTGTTTTAAGTTTTCCTTCCTGGTTTTAGATCTGTTTTAAGTTTTTTTCCTTTGAACCACATGCATACAACTTGGCAATTTATCCCAGATACACTGGCCCCATCTTTGTCCCAGATGTACTGGCCTTGCCTTTCTCTCCTTGAAGCATGTCTCTCTCCTTGAAGCAAATTCAAGTTTAAATATTTTGAGTCTCTGATATTATTGGTTTGAAGCTTCCAAATGCAGTTTTTTAGAAGGACGGACCTTGCTTTGTTCAACTGCTTGCCATGAATTTCTCTCATGCTGATGATCATTCCAGCTATCTGGCTAGCTATATTTATAGCAATTCTCTCCAACTTCACCTGCATCCCTGAGTTGCCTTTCCACCTGTTTTTTTATTATTTTGCGGAGCAAAACATTGTTTTCTTGTAACAAGCTAAAACTTAAAGTTTTAGCTTGAGGGGGAGTGTCAGAATATTAAAAAATATCTTATAAGATCTTTTATATTATATTAGAGTATCTTGAGTTATTTCTTAGGATCAATTTATAATCACAGAGATATCTTAGAATATCTCTCATTATTATTATGATTTATTCTTGATTTAGGATTGAGTCTATGTTTCTCTATAAATATAGATTAGTATTGAGTCTTTTGTAATAAAGTCAGCATTAAGCTATTATCAATAATATTCAAACCCTTATTATTTTCTCTCCTCATTTTCTCTAAAATCCCACAACTTCAACATGGTATCAGAGCGACAACCCTTATTATTAAGAGAGACAACCCTATACTGTGATTACCCCGGGACCCACTGTCCTTCGGTGAGATTTTTTTTCGGTAAACCGTGTCTCATTTTCGGTTTACCCTTCTTTGTCGCTTTTCGTTCATTTTTTTTCTTTCAGTTCATCGGTCACTGTTCATCGCGCGGTATTGTTCATCGAGAAAAAAAAAACCCTCTTCTGCCACTGTTTCGCTGCTGGTTTTAGGTAACTACTTATTAATTATGGCTACTTATGAAGATTTTCTTCGGTGGAGAGAGTATTGTTAGAACTCAAGTTCCGCTGTTTCCGCCGCACAAAGTGGTAATTCACCTATTTTCATCTCACCTTCTCATAGCCCATTGATTCTCGATTCTGGTGCATCTGATCACATTACTGGTAATAAGACTCTTTTCTCCTCTCTCACAACATCTGGTTATTTACCTAGGATTGTCTCAGCCAATGGTTCCCAAACATAGTTTCAAGGGATTGGCACTGTCCAAATCCTCCCTACTCTGTTAGTTAAATTTGTCCTTTATGTGCCTGGATGTCCATTTAATTTAATTTCTATCAGTCGATTGACTCGTTCTCATGGCTGTGTTTTCACATTTACTAATTGCAATGTTACTTTGCAAGACCGAATATCAGGACGACAAATTGGTGTCGGATGTGAGTCTAATGGTCTTTATTATCTCTCAAACCCATCAACAGCGTGCCCTACCACATATTCTCCTCTTACTATACATGCTCAGTTAGGTCATCTGAGTCTTCCCAAACTTCAACAATTAGTACCTATTCTAACCAAATTATCTAGCTTAAATTGTGAGTCGTGTCAATTAGGGAAACACACTCGTAGTCATTTCACTGATCGAGCTAATAAACGAGCTTCCTCCCCATTTGCTTTAGTTCACTCAGATGTTTGGGGTCCCTCTCGTACTATTTCCACACTTGAGTCTAGATATTTTGTTACCTTTATCGATGATTTTTCCCGTTGTACGTGGTTATTTTTAATGAAAGATAGGTCTGAATTATTTTCTATTTTTGAACAATTTTATAAGGAAATTAAAACTCAATTTGGTGTATCCATTCGCACTTTGCGCAGTGATAATGCCCGTGAATATTTGTCCCATCAATTTCAAAATTTTATGACCTCTAATGGCATTCTTCATCAAACATCTTGTGTTCATACACCTCAACAAAATGGGGTAGCCGAACGCAAAAATCGGCACCTTATTGAAACCACTCGTACTCTCCTTCTTCATGGTAATGTACCATCTCGCTTTTGGGGCGATGCTGTTCTAACGGCGTGCTATCTTATAAATCGCATGCCTTCGTCTGCTCTTGATAACAAAGTCCCTCACTCGATCCTCTTTCCTGGTACCCCTCTTCACTCACTTCCTCCTCGGGTCTTCGGATCTACATGTTTTGTCCACAATCTCACTTCTGGTCTTGACAAACTTTCAGCTCGATCATTAAAATGTGTCTTTCTGGGTTATCATCGGTCCCAAAAAGGTTATCGTTGTTATTCTCCTACTCTTCGACGATATCTCATATCGGCTGATGTCACATTTTTTGAGTCTGTTACATACTATGAGTCGCTTCCTGATCCTTTGTCTGCAACTATTCCTCTGGACCTACCAAAGTCTATTTCACCTTCTCTTTTACCATTAGAGCCTATTACGTATGCCCCACCTGAGACACCTCCTGTGGCCCCTCCCACTGTCCCACTTGAGACTCCTCTTGTTGATCCTCCAATTGTACAACCTCTTCAGACATATCTTCGTCGTCAACCACCATCGGTTGTACATGTCCCTACACCTGTTCTTGATACCGAGGTCATTCCAGACGCTCCTTCACCGCCACCTCCTTCTTTATCGGATCCGACCCTTGATATTCCTATTGCTATTCGTAAAGGTATACGTCCTACTCGTAATCCATCCCCTCATTACATTGGCTTGAGTTACCATCGTCTTTCTCCTTTGCATTATACTTGTTTGTTTTCCCTGTCTTCTGTTTCTATTTCTAAATCTCCAGGTGAAGCTTTATCTCACCCAGAGTGGAGACAAGCAATGATTGACGAGATGTGTGCCCTTCAGAGTAGTGGTACATGGGAATTGGTTCCTTTACCGTCTGGAAAGTCTTTAGTAGGATGTCGTTGGCTTTATACGGTGAAAGTTGGTCTTCATGGTAAGATTGATCGTTTTAAAGCTCGTTTGGTAGCAAAAGGGTACACTCAAGTTTTTGGCCTCGATTACAGTGATACTTTCTCCCTTGTGGCTAAGATGGCCTCTGTTAGACTACTCCTCTCTATTGCAGCCATCAGACATTGGTCTCTACATCAACTTGACATTAAAAATGCTTTTTTGCATGGTGGCCTTGAAGAAGAAGTGTATATGGAGCAACCACCTGGGTTTGTTGCTCAGGGGGAGTCCTCTACCATGGTTTGTCGACTTCAGAGGTCTCTCTATGGTCTTAAATAGTCTCCTCGAGCTTGGTTTGGTAGATTTAGCACAGTAGTGCAACAATTTGGCATGATTCAAAGTGAAGCTGATCATTCTCTTTTTTATCGTCACTCAACCCAAGGGTGCATTTACTTGATTGTCTATGTAGATGATATTGTCATAACTGGTAGTGATGAACAGGGCATACTCCAATTGAAACAACATTTATCTCATCAGTTTCAAACTAAAGATCTTGGCAAGCTCCGCTACTTCTTGGGTATTGAGGTAGCCCAATCTAAGGACGGCTTAGTAATTTCACAAAGAAAATATGCTATGGATATTCTTGAAGAGACAGGTTTGTTGAATGCCAAACCGGTTGACACTCCTATGGATCCAAACGTCAAACTTCTACCTAATCATGGGGAGCCATTTTTAGATTCAGGGAGATACAGAAGATTGGTTGGTAAATTAAACTACCTCACAGTCACCCGTCCAGACATTTCTTTTGCAGTCAGTGTAATAAGCCAATTCTTAAATTCTCCTTGTCAAGAACACTGGGATGCTGTGATACGAATCTTGAAATACATTAAAGGTGCTCCAGGAAAAAGTCTAATTTATGAAAACAGAGGACATACTCAGATAGTTGGTTATTCAGATGCCGATTGGGCAGGCTCACCCATTGATAGGCGATCCACTTCTGGGTATTGTGTACTTGTTGGAGGAAACTTAATATCTTGGAAGAGTAAGAACAAAGTGTAGTTGCAAGATCTAGCGCTGAAGCTGAATATAGGGCTATGGCATTAGTGACCTATGAGCTCATTTGGTTGAAACAGTTACTCAAAGAGCTTCAATTTGAAGAGGCAACACAAATGACATTAATATGTGATAATCAAGCAGCATTGCACATTGCCTCTAATCCAGTTTTTCATGAGAGGACCAAACATATTGAGATAGATTGTCACTTTGTAAGGGAGAAGATCGAATCAGGCGACATCACCACTAGTTTTGTTAATTCCAATGATCAATTGGCAGATGTATTCACTAAGTCTCTGAGAGGTCCTCGAATCAGTTATATATGTAACAAACTTGGTGCATATGATTTATATGCTCCAGCTTGAGGGGGAGTGTTGAAAATATATTTATATTTATTACATATCATGTAAATAGGGATAATATCTCCCATATTTATTTTTGTATTTATTGCCTTGAGTCTATATAAAACAGACTCCGTTGTGTAGTTCAGACACACGGTTTCACCATATGTCTCTCTCATTTTCTCTTATTCAACAGTATTAATACTCCTTTTCTTATTTTTACTCTTCTTACTACATTGAAAGTCGGGCTAAAAAGATAACCAAGTAAAATATCCTTTTATTTAAATTTAAGGCCCTTATTAAAGTTGATGCACCAAACTACTTATTATGTTGTTTTTCTAAAGGCATTGAAAAGTCATTTTGGGCAGCAGTATTCTAGTAAAAAAATCTACACTCGGACTAAAAAGAAAAATATAGGAATATTAATTCAAATGCCTCATTAACCCTCTTCCCCTACCCCATCAATAAGAAAATAAACCAGAAGACAGGAGAACAAGCAAAAAAAGATGTTCTAAGAGCATCATAAATGAAAAAGAAATGGAGGCAAGCATGCGATCCACTAACCTGGTCAAGTACATTACCATGAGTGTCTTGAATGAGAGGCCGATAATCACCAAGAAAGAACTGTCAGATTTGCAGACGGCATTAGGGCCAAAACAGTAGCAAATGAAAGAGAGAAAAACATCAGTTAATGTTGCATGTACGCTGATCATATTTCGATCTTTCTGGGACTGCACTCTTGGCTGTGTTTAATTATATAGTTTGACCATACATATCAGATAGTATAATTGATGTTTCCATCCCTAATGCATAAGGTAGGGTACAAAGAATTCATGACAGCATCATGAACAAAAAAAGTTCACAGAAATAGCTATATTATCGCGATGCGCTTATTTCCAAAAATTAAGACTGTGAAGACTAAAAAGTTTTTTGCTTCAACCAGATATGATGTCTTACCAATTAAGTCAAATATTCACTAAAGAACAGCACTAAACCTACATATGGTGGAGTGCATTTGATGCACACTAAGACATGGTAGGAGCAAAACAATATAGGTAAAAGTGTAAAACACCGCAAGTCCATCCCACACAACTCTTTAATTTGGTGTGTTGTTTTTAATGATCAATAAAAAATAAAACACGAAAGTGTTTAAGATGACGCAGAGAGAAGATAAAAGGTGAATAACTTCTTGAGAACGGCATCAATCATGAACCTTGGGCTGTTGCCTGAGTTGCTACTTTTTCTCATTCAAATGGTATATTTGTAAGTAAGATTTAGCTTGCTTGAGGGTCAAACTTCAAAGAATGTTCAAAAATATAAAAAAACTTGATATCGTGCTAGAGTTAGAATAACTTCATTTATCTCATAGGATTAGTTTCTTATCTTAAGTATCTCTTAAGATTAGTTTTCATATTACTTAGTTATAAATAACTTCAACATGGTATCGAAGCTAGGTTTCGTAGGCAAATTGTGGGAATTGGACTTAGGCCAGCGTTGTGCGTGAGAGTGGGTATTGAAGTTGCATTTGTTTTCCCACGTTGACAAGGTTTACGGGTTGTGCGGTGCTTATATGTGTTTGGACACCCCCATCCCTCGTATTAGCTTTTGACAGTGAGATCTAAGTCCATTACCAGCTTATAAAGACTACTTTAACCATACCTCTAATTGATATGAGATATCAAAAGTTTACACGAACCTTAAAAT